>JAKOGH010000960.1:0-16874 GCA_024811115.1 Terana coerulea
TACCCACTTCATCACCGGAGTCTCTCCTCGTCCTCCCAGTCGCTCTCGCCAGCGCTTCCGCACTCCCGACTTTCTACTTCGACGTTGTCAACCTCCGCGCTAAGGGACAGCCAGGCCTGGCTCCAGCCGAAGACGAAGGAACAGGCGCAGTACCGATCGAGACAGGAGCATGTCTCGTACGACCAACGGCCTCGCTTGCATAAGCTGCCGGGACTGGAGCTGTACGCCGTCGACGAGGAGCCGCGCAAGCCCGTCGTTACAACATCAACGGCGCTCCCGCCGTCGTCGTCCTCCACTACGTACGTCTCTACTACCGCCAACACATACTCGACGACACCGACACCGCCCGCGACGGCGACGTCCGCAAGCGCAAGCATGTTCACCGCGAGCAGCTACGCGCGCGACCGCGAACGCGACCGCGCGATTTTCAGCTCTAGTCCGGGCCCCGGCGCCGCGTACGCCGTCGTACCGCCCAATACGAGCCCGGAGCGCCGCGCGGTGAGCGAGGCAGGCTCGAGACCCAGCTCGAGGCGGAGCATGCGCAGCACACCTGCGCTAGATGAAGACGACGAAGACGACGCGCCGCCCGTGAGCGCCGTCGCGGCAGATGACGACGAGGAGGAGATGGACACGGGGGCGGCGGCGCTGGTGCTCGGCTGTTCGCCTCCCCGCGCCGGCGCGTGTCCTTCAGCACGTCGGCGGAGCGGGACGCCGCCGCGGTGCGTGCGCCACCCGCGCCGAGCCTCCTCGCCGCGCTGGGCCCGAAGCCGGTGCGTAGGCCTGCGGCGCGCGGCCTCCCGACGCCGCCTGCGAGCGATACGGAGGCGCGCAGCCCGACGCCGACGCCGCCCCAGTCTGCGGTTGCGCGCGCGGAGGAGACGGCGACGGCGATGGACGACGAGGCGGCGCAAGGACATCGGAGGACGCGGTCGCGCCCGACGCTTATGGACCTGCTCAGCGTGCCTGGCCCGCTGCGCAGCCCGTCGCCGCCGCCGCCGCCCACGCAGAACGTGCCGACGCAGCTGCCGACGCCGGAGGAGGCTGTGACGTCCACCGGGGTTGCGGGACTCGCTGTGTTGGAGACGGCGGGGGAGCAGACGGGTGTGAGGGTGGAGAAGGAGAAAGAGAAGGAGATGGCGACGGAGAGGCGGGAGAAAGTGGCGCCGGCACCGTTGCGCACCGTCCAGGCGCTCCAGCTCCCGACGCCGGAGCTCACGCCCGTCACGGCGACGGACGGCGGGAAGCAGCTTGGTTTGCCTGGCCCTGTACATGCGCCTGCCGGTCCGGAAATGGCAATGGAGGCTAAGGAGACGGAGGAAGTGGTAGAGGAGGTGGAGGTGGATATCATGAGCATCACGCCGCAGAAGGCAGCGCAGGTGCGTGTGTTGTACCTTTATATGGGCGGCTGTCGCTGATCTGTTTTATCGGCGTAGGAACAGGAACATGAAGACGAACAGAGGGAGTCCATTGGTCGACGTTGAGAACGTCGCGCCAGACTCTGAGCACGTCCTGGTATGTTTTATTTACTCGTTCTGCGGTGGGCAAAGACACTGACGAGATGACCTGTAGGATAATGCGCCGTCCACACCGAAGCGGCACAGCCTCGCGCGCTGCCCTCTCGCCGCTGTCCTCACCTCTCCAGGACCCGTCGCCCGTGCGTGCGTCGAGCCTCCCGCCGTCCTCGCCGCTCCCCGACAGCTCGCCTTTGAAAGACGACGACTCCGACGCGTCGCCTCTCCGGGAGCAGAGCGTGGCCCTTCCGGATAGCTCGCCCGTGCGCCAAGAGTCGCCTGTGCCTGTAGGCGGGGACGCCGAGGACGAGGATGTGCTGCCAGTGCTGCGGACGCCGTCGCCGTTCCAGACGCCTAGGCGGTCGGCTACACCCCGACTGGTCATTGCAGGCTCTTCTGAAGATGCCGTCGCGGCCCCCAATCCCGCCGATGCCGATGGCGAGCACTGCGTGGAGGCGGTCCTGGACGCAACGCCGCGCACGTCGCCGACGCCATCCGCGGCCTCGGAGCGCTACGGCCCTGCGGCGCACGACCAGCTCAGCTCGCCGCTCTCACCCGCGCCGTCCTCGCCGTCTGCGCTGTCAGTCAGTCTCGCGGAAGAAAAGGATGAGGTGATGGAGGATGTTGAGGAAGAGGCGAAGGCGGAGGAGGAGGAGGAAGAGGATGTGTTGCCGGCGTTGAAGCGCAAACATGTTTACGGCGTGGAAGAAGAAGAAGAAGAGAGACCGAGGAAGAAGACAAAGGTCGTCCGCTCGCCGTCGCCTACGCCTTCAGTGGCGAAACGCAGTCAGAGTGTAGCCTTGGACTCTGATATCGAGGACGATGTACGCGGCGGGACGGCGCACTCTGATGACGAGGAGGAAGAGGGGCCGACGGCCCGTAGACCGGCGGCGAAACCACGCAGCCGCGGTAAGACGCGCCGGCCGAAACCCAAGTCGCGCGAGTGGGTCCTCACCGACAGCGAGGACGAGAGCACGCTGGTGCCCTCCCAGGCGACTTCGTCCTCCTCCAAAGCATCGGCTGCACCTGCGAAGGCGCGCTCCGCCACGCCCGTCAAGCGCAAGGCGTCTGTGGTTAAGGACGAAGAGATGTCGGAGGTCGAGGAGGAGCTGCCCCGGAAGAAACGCGGCCGCAAGAAGCGGCTACCTTCACCTCTCGCCTGCGCCCTCATTGGTCTCTACCGTCGACACGCACGACCGCGAATCAACCCCTCCACCCCGCAAACGGGGCGGCGCGCGTGGGAGCAAGGGCAAAGGCAGAGCTGCCTCTGTCGCGGAGCCGCCAGACGTTGACTGGGCCGCCACGGCACCGCTGCCGCTGCCAGAGCTGGAGGGATGGTCATCGAGACACTCGCCACCTCGCGCGCGAGCAGCATGAGCGCGCAGGTGCTCTACGGTGCGCTTCTTGGCGCGCGCCCGACGCTGAAGGGCATGGCACGGCGGTCTGCGCCAGTGCCTGCGGGAGCGGAGAGTGCAGGAGCGGAGGGGGAGACGGGCCCGCTGGCGAAGCGCGAGTGGCTGCACCTGCTCACGCACCTCCTCACGCACGGGCACTACACGACGGGCCTGTTCGGGCGCGTCGACTCCTCCGCGTCGGACTCGGACGCGCCGTCGCCCGCGAAGCCCGGCGCCTCCGCGTTCTCAGCGGGCCCGGTGCGGCGGCTGTCGCACAAGGCGGCGTTGCGCGCGCAGTGGTACTACGTGCCCGAGCGGGACGGCGACCGCGAGCGCGCGGCGCTGATCCGGAGCATGATGCGCGGGCCGGGGAAGCGGAGCGAGACGATGAAGTACAAGCAGTACTACTGGAAGCCGCTCGCGAAGATCTCGCGGTGGGACCGGGAGGACGACTTGTAGGAGGCGTCGAGGGCTATTTTCTTGAGTTATTTTATTTTATTAGTATTTCCGGTATTGGTGGTTGGTTGGTTGGCTCGTGTTGCTTGTTGTTGTGTTTTACTGTTTTTTATGACGCTGCTGTTGTTGTGTTTTGTATGTCCTCTGGGATTAATGGATCCCGTGAAGCGTATGGTCTGCGGACCCTTGCACTTTGTGAATCCGTGGCTCGGTGCGCCCGGTGACCCGTGCGCTTAGGTGGGATGGTGAGTCGTGTGTTTGTTATGTTGTTGGGCTGAGGGCTTATGAGGGTCAAGGGTCGTTGGCGGGAAGGTCTTGTGCCTCAGGCCTATGAGGGCTTCTTATACCGCAGGAGATGTGCCGCAGGTCCGACACTGTAACTGGACGAAGAAATCACTATTAGGTTGCTGAAGCGCTGACGGATGTTTCACAGAATACCAGTGCTCTATCTCCGAAGCCAGTGGGCCCCCTTTTGAGATGCACGACGGAAGACATGAAGCCCGTGGTGACAAAGTGTGTCTATCCCGAGATGGTGAGTACTATCCGTCTGCCCACGGTTGGAGCTGGGCGAGGCTGAGGGTGCTACGGAAGCTTAAAACTTCCAAACTGCGGTGATCAAGCACAAAGTCTTGGTGTACTTGCGCGGCGGAATGGCCGGCAACATGACATTTCCAAGCGACTGGCCTTCCATGTTTCCGACAGGACGGCCCGCGATCGAGGTATGCCATGCCGGTGGTTGAGTATGTCTGAGATCGGCTTATACTCAACAGAAGCACATCGCAGATGTACCGACGGCTGCGGCAGGTTGGTGAAACAAATATCAAGATGGCTTGCGTGGGTGGATTTCCGCAGAAGTCATGCGCCCACCCGTCCCCGCAACGGCCTGCACCAGCACCGCTCTCGGCACATCACCTGAACTCTATCAGTGCGAAGCTGCTCTCGAGCTGTCCCCGCGTACCATCGGCACCCGCGAGTCGCTTAAACACAGAAACGATACAACGCAGCACCGCCCCACGACGTCGTCTGTCACATGTGTATTAGGGCCCATTACTGTGTTCGGTCGTCTTCGCGCATGAGGCGCACTGAACTTGATTCCACCTGGCTGCGGGTGGAAACCTTTATATCACCGACTTCTGCCGGGTCCGCAACGTCATCCTTTCTCCCCTTCGTCCCACCCACTCAAAATCGTCGACTGTTCCTCTCAGCTTTCTACATGTGCACACCGTAGCACCATGCATCCTCGCGGACCACGACAGACACGCAGGCTGGCGCAGCGGCGCGAGCGGTACGAGGCGCTCCTCGACGCGGCCAAGCTGGCGGCGAGCGTGCTCGAGACCGTCGCCGACGGCGCGGTGGAAGTTCCTGGGCTCAAGGCTGCGGCTGGCCTGGTGAGGCAGATACTCGAGATCGTACAGGTACGTGGTCATGTCCTGTACTACCATTTCTGGATACTGAGCTGCGTGCTCTAGGCTGTGAACGTGAATAGACGGGATTGCGAGGACTTGGTAGAACAGATTTCCCGGCACTCGCAAACGATCGCGGCGCATTTTCAAGGACGGGGTCCAGACGTTGTGGACATACAATTCCTTGTCGACCTCGAAGTGTTTCATCGGTTCGCAGCCCTTCGCCTGAACACAGCCTGCGACGTCGCTCACTGCTGCCCTAGAGAGCTACAATGCACACTGGAAGTCCTTCAACGCCTTGCGAACCGCAAACCACGGATTTGGTTTTTCGGCACGCCGCGGACAAGCGTGAACTCGATTTCTGCAAGGCGAGACTCAACAACGCGTTCATTCAACTGAATGTGAGCCTTCGCTATCCAGTGTTATGTACGATCCGCTGAAAGTTCTGGCACAGCTAGGTAGCACATTGTCCATGCAAGAACGCCTTCATAGTATTTCGAACGGCGTGGTCGGCATATCTAGAGACATGAGCTCATTAGATCGACACGTTGAGGTACGGGCTGTAATTCCTCCACATGTATCCATCTCACCTACTTAATCTCGTAGAACCGGTACACGGCCTTGCAGTCTCTGCTATCTTCAGGGCGGCAAGACATCAACATTAAGCTCCAGCAAATATTTGCCATTCTTAACCGGATGCCAGTGCGTGCTTTCAACCTCGTTTGACGGGTTGCTGTAGCTCATTCATATTTCTCGCAATAGAGGCAAATCGGATTCGACAAGTCGAAGTAAGCCATGCTCCAACCTATCCCTGACGTTAGTGTAGCTGACTGATATTGGGCTGCACCTAGCTTTATGAAGGTGTACGTGTTTACTCTGCCCGTAGCTACTCTATATTCAAGCTGCACATAGATTGCACCCCGTGAAGATTTTATGGCACGAGTGGGCCATCGATGACGCCGTGCTTCTGGCGCGTACGACTGGTGAAGACATCCGGAGCTGGGTAGAGGCGAAGATACTAGCTCAGGTTCTGCAGAACTGGCCCAGTGCAATGCGAGCGCTCGTCTCAGGGTGGTGCGTTCTCTGCTTGCCGCTGTATACTTCACACGTTCACCCTAGTCAACTAGGGACTCTCATCCACATGAGCTGCAATACGATCCCCGAGTTGAATTCTTCATTCACCTTGAGTACTACGAGGACCGGGACCGCCGCTGGCTCAGCAAGATGGCCGGGAAGCGACGGCGGTATGTGCAGTTCGACCTGGTCGCGCTGGACCTCGACAAACGCAGACCGGGGCGAAAGCCGTTCCCGCTGGACGATAACCGTGAACTCGTCCAGGAGGAGATGGATACGCAGATGTGGGAGTTCCACAACCGTGTACGATACGAGGGTCTGTTTTCGCGGACGCCGTCCGACGGCTAGAACTTGCATCTCGTCAAGTTTGACATGGCGTCAATTCGCGCTGGGGAGTAGGCTTTGTGGCCGCTTGTGAGTGCAGGTACGTCCTGGTAGTTTTTCTGTGACGATGCTGGTTCCAAGGCTTACACAATGTGATGTTAGCGGCCTCTACGTCGCCCCATACATTTAGCCGAAACGAGGTATATACCCCATACACGAAGTAGCGTTGGGCGCACGTTCCCTGGACAGCCGGGGAGGCAGTGGCTATGGCGACTCTATGATGTCACCATCATTTCTAAGAACAGTTTTTCCAGGACAATGCCTCGTCACTTGACGCTTTTCCTTATTTTTGTTTTATTTTTCTTAATCCCTTTGGCATGTGAATCGGAGTACTTTGCATAGGCAGCCATGCCGATACTCGAGTCCCCGATATCAAGTTGTTCATGCTCTTGTGAGTTTGCGATTTTCCATGGACCGGAGGCCACGCTTAACTGATCGATTTAACCACTGAAACCAGATTATACTACTATATAATATGCTACGTGTGCATATCTGTTGATACGCTCACACGATTGTTTGCCAAACGTCCACAACTCAACCTCGGAAAACTTACACCACTGCAAAATCATCTACCAGACAAGTCCCTATCGCTACCATAATCGAGTAAAGTGAATGCCGTGCACGCCTTTGACAACGGCTTGTTGTGAGTCGTTTTCTTTTATTGTCTACCAACAAGCATCATGAGCAAAGCGCTAAAACTCGTCAACATAGGTTGGAACAAACGATTGTCACGCGCCTACGTGTATGAAGATCGCCCAACGCTCTCAGATAGCTTCAAGCAGAATGTCTTGTTCTGGATGCTTTTGGGCTATGTGACGTGCGTCTCTCTGCTGCGCCTCGACAGTAGGCAGCACGGCAGTACCGGTGTTGCATGCCCAGAGCCCACAGCATGCCAAGTTAAACATTGCCAATGCAGCAACTTACTGTAGGAACGCTATCGTTCCACGGGATATGCACTGCCACGGCGACGGTGCTTAGCTGATACCTGTAAACCGTAAGTGAGCCATCCTTAGGTCACCCAAGGTTAGTTTGATAAGTGGCCAGCCGCTGAAAGCCTTCACGGGACCTGCTGGGACAGAGACTCAAAGGGTGGACGACAGCTTCTTCTGGTTGGCCCGATGTTCGACCATGGCGCTCACACAGGATGTTGTTGACGCTGACTGGGAAGCACGCCTCCCACCATCCGAGTCATATACCCAGGCGCTGAAGCATTAGGGCGATGTTGCGGAACGTTCCTCAGCCCGGGAGGGCGATGCGACCGATCCCAACCCTTGTCCTCTCTCTGTCTTATGCAGAACCGCCTCCACCTCAGCTGGCTCATAAGCCGTTTACAGCGGCAGCTTGCCTAACTCACGCTTCTCATCCTCTTCCTGTTTCGTCTTATCTTCTCCATGACTCAAGCAAGGATTGCTGGTTTCCAGGCTCTGGAGCCTCGGGAAGGTCACACACGCCACGACCGCTGCGACGAACTTCTGGACTACGCCCAGCTTGCGTCGACTGTAGTGGGCACTGTTGCCGATGGCGCGTTAAACGTGCCCGGAGTTAAGGCCGCCGCCGGGTTGGTGAGTCAGTGCGTATCTATGGCCCAGGTAATGTGATCCCGTGCTTTTACTCAACGAGCCTGCTGACCGTGTCTATGGTTGTTTGGGCGCCCCGTTACGCTAGATTGTCCGCACGAACAAGCAAGACTGCCAGGACTTGATGCAACAAATCCGATCACGAGCCAATACACTCTACGCCGTGTTCCGCACAAAGGATCCTTATTCTATTGGTACAAACCTCGTGCCTGAGATGAAACAGTTCACGATGTAAGTCTACTTCTTCCAACCAATCGCAATATCGTCCTTGCTGACGAAGTGAATGCAGCGAGTTAGCTAGCATCCATGCCGCACTCAAGAATCTAACGAATCGCAGGAAGAGGTCTTGGGTACTTCATCATTTGAGAGACAAACGTGAAATCCAAACCCTCAAGTCACGATTTACCAACGCCGGAAAAAGCCTGAAGGCATGTATGGAATACACTCTGTGTTTGTTAGTGCGCTAACTGTGTAAGGTCAGTTCGCAAACATGGTCGATGGTATGGTCAACCATGGTGACGGCAACGGAGTACGTCCTACTTGTGCGGTGCACTACGACCATGTGAGTATTCACTCAGTTTTTGCCACAAATGTTCATACATTGAGAGCACTGACAACGTCGGTGCAGCCTGCAACTGCCGTCATTTCACGGCAACACACTGAGTGTTCGGAGGCTGCCAAGGGCTTACGGAGGAGCAAGGAGCTGCAGTACGTGTCCATTGCTACTCTAACAGCCTAGTTTGTCTTATGCTTAATTTTCTTGCACCTATAGGCTATTCGAATTAGCAACCGGCCGAGAGGAGGGGGGACAGTGCGAATGCAGATTTTTCGACCGCAAATCCCCTCAGGCTGTCCTCAATGAGGACGTAAATTGGAGTCCTGAAGCGATGGATCTTGCCTCAACCGTCAATGCAAGGAGGCGGTGCTATCAAGGCGATGTGCGCGGCTGGCTTATCAGCAAGATTGTATCACGTCTAGTCGAGGAAACTCTGGCCGCCGTGGAAATCACAATCTCCACATAGTGAGTATCCGTTTTAGTATCTGCTGGCGTGAGTACACGGGACTTATGCATGCTCTCAGTAAGCAAAACCAGTTCATGATCCTTCTTCAAGTCATCGACGATGCGGAGCGTGATTGTCGCAATGCCCAATGCACGCGCTTTCTTTGGTTCTGGATTGCGCCCATCAATCTCCAGGGGGTACTCAGCAACACACGCCGACTTGCAATCGTCAACACTCACAGCCGCGAAGTGCCTTTGCGTGACATTGGCATCCTCGTCGTCGGGGAATGATCACATTCAAGCTGGTCGTGCGGGAACACACCAGTACGGACGTTGTCATACGCTGAATCATCACACAGTGGCTGTCATTATACCCCTTTAACATTCTGAATCGTACGCTACGTTCCAAAAGCCTGCCGTGATTTTTACTCGCATTTGAAGACTGCTACTTACATCGGCCCTGGATGCTAAGTATTTTTTATTTTTATTATTATTATTATTATTATTACTCCGAATTGTATTTAAAGTGCAGGGAACATGCCCTATGCTACACATGTGAGACCTAGGCATGGGCGCGGCTTAGAAGAAACCAAACCAGTCGGTTTAAAGAAATGATAGCCCTTTCACGAGCTTTCCCAGTTGCAGTAAGAGGTTGCCCTCTTCCGCTTGTAAGTTGGCCCGAGTTTCCGGACATCCGATCCCCGCAGGAGTCACCCCCGGTTCACAGAGCCATCCCGGCAAGAAAGTGCGCAGCGCGATAAGCGCAAAAGCACGTCGCCACACAAGTGATAATGCAGATGCGTGCCGGCCCGATGGAAGCTAAGGTGAGATTTTCGATTGCACAGACACGACACGAGTTTGCACTCCAGCCAGAGTGGCGGTACAGGTGGTCTCGAGCGGTCGCGCTATGGGTCGGGGTCTTCCCCTTCCCTGCACTCTTTGGCCTTCCAGTATTTCTTCCGGTTCACTTTAAGCGCATGCTTTAGGTAATAGGAGAAGACCTCCCTTCCCATGATGTCGGTGTACATGCCCTGGGGCTGTGTGACACTTTCAATATTATCTTTATGCTTGCGACGAGACTTCTCGTCCTTGTCTCTCTCCTATATCCACTTGTCTTCGGAGCAAGTGTTGAGGGAGGTAGAACTTCTTTTGACAACGTGTTGATCCGCTGTTAATATAATTGTGCGCAGCCACTTGTGAGGCAAGTGGAATAGCAGGTCATCCGGATGATCGGATGCCCACTGCCGCACAGCATGCTGGATGACGCTTCCTTCCTTCTCCGAGTAGAAGCGGAGGGGTGTCTATTGATTCTCGCGCCAGGCTCTTCACCATCTTTGAACGTGGCAACTTCATGCCAGCCGAAGACCTTGTGGGTAGCCTTGCCACCGTTTGGGCCATGACGTTGACGCCGCCATGCTCAGAAGCGCTCTTTGTGCTCAATTGTGACCTGACGGATGAATTCATCCTCCCTGTCCCATGAGTTGATGTTTTGCCACCAGACACCTGTGCGGATGTCTCCGTGTCGATCAATAGTGTCCTGTATGAGGTCGCCCCACTCAAATGTTGCTACCAACAGATTGAGGTTTAAGAATATGGCGATATCCACCATGTCGAAGCGGTTCTCCTTATTTTGTAAGTGTAGCTGTTTGCCTGCGGCAGTCGGCTCAAGTCGTTCCTGCTCGGGTATGACCTGAGGGAGGTTTGTGAAGTCTGATCCAGAACGGGCACTCGTAAAGGATGTGCCGTCCTGTTTCAAACTTCGGATGATCAGTGTCGCATGGGCAATACAACAGCCCAGGTTTGGGCGTCCATTTGCTCACACCATCACTGTCAGTTTCCCATTTGCCATGCTTCATTCGGAACTCTCCGTGAGAGAAGTGTCCGGTAATGAAGCGCGTCAGTCTGGAGTAGAACTTTGTTTTATTTCTGAAGCCAGTACAGAGGGTTCTCTTGCGAGGCCCACCACATGTCACTCAACTTAGCCAACATGTGTCACTAGGTATCAACTTAAGCCTGAACGTCTGCTATTATCAGAGTCGGACCGACAGAGGATTTAGACCTCTCGGGCTGGAGACGGAGGACTACCCCATTCTGCCACGGCTCGCTGGGTGTCACATTACTCAGAAGGTTACCCTTCCCTGGATCATTGTGTGTTTCACTTGAACCCTAGCCCAGGGTTTGCCAGTTTCCCGTTCCTCGGCACATGGTTTGCTGATGCCATCAGGCGCAGATTCCCAATGTGTCCACAGTCTCTGTCTCGCCATAGGTGACCTGGATCATAGGGTTCAGGAGTTATATCTACCCACGACTAACGTCCTTATTTAGGGAGAGGGTGGCCTGTCAATTACGTTGGCTTGTTATCAGAACTATGCCCCTTCTTATCATCTCCTATCTTTTCAGATCCTTTCGGGCTTCGAACTGTTCCAGCATGTTGTGGGAATTCTGCCGGTTAACCCAAGTGCAGCCCAGTGCCTTAGAGTGAACAGCCCAAATTGGGAGAGTGACACAAGCTTCGATAGCCTTCTTTCGCACCTCCTTTACTAAGAGAGGGCTTGTATCACGGACGTGGATTAACAATGCTGCCACGTGTGGGTCGAGTTTCCATAGTTATCTTTCACACCTCCTTTACTAAGGGAGGACTCGAACACCAGCCTTTAGGGCGGCTATAACCTCGCCCAAGGACACAGACCTAATGGCACAAAGACTGCTAGGCTACTGTGCCCCTCCTGGATGCTAAGTCAGACTGCCAATCTACCCATTGCATCGCCATTCGTCCTGTGTTGAAGTGCGGTTGCAGACGGACATATACTTGCTCACGCACATCCAAAGACTCCTACTGTCTACAAAGTCACTTGCAAGTTACTACCTAGAGCCTACAGGACTGGAGGATGCCGAAGCACATAGTGGCCGGGAGGAGATGGCAACAGAGAGCAATTTGGAACACTCAGGTCAGGCATGAGGCCTGATCAGCTGCATGTCCTCCAAGGAACTCTGTCTGAAACTGGCGTTGTTGATCCATATGACTGCTGTATACAGTAATGCTTAGATTGTTCTGTAGGACCATGTAGCTTCGCCTCATTAGGCTTCAGCTTATCTACATCAGCTTGCAGCCACTACACTTCGGCCTCCTACGATCTTTCTGCTAGAGGTTTTGTATAAAACTTTGCGTGTTTAGGACAGATGCTTGCATGACTCCCTTTGATAGCTCTTCGCACAGACCCTGCTGTGTATGTAGCATAAAATGGTAGAAATCCTCCGCTGTGCGTGCCGAGCCACTGCCGCGTACATTAAGCACCAGGTCACAAGAATCACGCAGACAGAACGCTTTGGCGCGAGTCGAGTTTGCACAAACCATGGAGGCATACACCGGAAAAATCATTGTCAAACCTAGTAGTGTATCCGTAGTCCATGAAGGTTGACCCAACATTTCGCTGTCTGCTTTAGAGAGACTACGTCAAATGCCAATGTGGATGAAGTTCACCCATCGCACAAGCTCACCGCAGTGGCTCTTCTTCATCTCTTTTCTAAGGTGCTTCGTTGCCTCATACAATGCCCTGGCATTTCTTGAACTCTATCTCATTGGGGGCACTGCTCTGCTCTGCCCACCACCATCTCCTTATAGATATGTTTGGTTACCCAGGGCCGTTGGCCCGTTCTCATCTCGCAGCTGCCATATTACATTCTTCGCCTATTATGCATAGCAAAACCATACCGGGCCATTGCGATTGTCATCTATGTGTACACGGCTGCAACTCCGCTTTCCCATGCCGCATCAGCAAAGTTGCATTGGCGCTGAACGGCACTGACAGGTACTGATGAAGCCATCTCAGCGCGCTTCAGTCTTTTCAGTGCCGTCAGCGCCCGCCAGTTTCAGTAGCCGTTTTGAGGCGCTCTCAGACGTTTTGACCCCTCTTACATCTGTCTCTTGCAGTAAAGCTTCAGTGAGTAAACCATCATCATTGACGTCCAGCATAGTTTATGAAACATGATAAACTAAGAAAATACAAAATTTAGCAAAAGTCCGAAGCTTCAGCAGGGCTCGAACTTCAGTTCCAAACTGTTCATCAGCGCTCAGTGCTTGTCAGCGCTCATCAGTCGTCAGTGCCTGTACATTTTGCTGATGCGAGGCCCCGAAAGTCCGTGAGAAGCATCGTCATAGTCTCACATGCCATCCCTCTCATAGTTACGTGTTCCGATTTGGGATCCTCACCATGAGGGTCTGATGGCTAACCAACACGAAAGACCCCTTGACATAAGCGCTTAAAATGGCATACTGAAGGGTTCGAGCCTGGCACTGGACATAAGGAAAATGGCGTTTTTTTGTCCTTTGAATTGTGAAGCATATCATAGATACCATATAAAATGGATTTCAGCACTATCTAATTTTTTTCCCTGAGCTTCTACAAGCTAGAAAGCGAGGAAAGATGCATAGGAGAAGGGTGCATGAAGTGACTTTTGGGCGCCTATGTCAAGAGGATCCTTCTCTGTTAATTAGACACCCAGGTCCCTTGTGGTGAGGATACCAAATCGGAACATGTAACTGTGAGAGGGATGGCATATGAGACTAGCGTTGTCATCTTGCGACATTATGTCATACATCCCTCCTTCCTTCACCAGGCAGTGATAATCTTTGGCAAGATGATCACAGCCGTGCACCTGTTTGACAGCATCTCCTGGATTATGCTCTGCTTGAGCTTCAAGGTGTCAAGGAACGACTGGTGCATGCTCTCCGACACATCTTCGGTCTAAAGAACAACTCATTAGGAGTCATCTTGCGACACAATGAGGCATGGGTCTGTGAGGTCTAGTGGCATGACTGTTAACATCGAGTCGTACAGCATCAGGAATGGCTTCCCACTACTCGCATCAACAAGCCACCACTGGCACGCTGGGCTGTTATACTTGACTACGGGCGTGGTGTCAACCAACGGCGCTATGCATGCTTAGCACAGCAGGTGGCCTGTCGCCTTGTTGCAGAGTGTGAATGCGCCATTCGCGAGGCACCACCTTCCACATGTGGTGCATCTGCGGGTCGGGAAAACCTTCGGATTGAGCACAACGTGCTGGCTGGCCCAGTGGTCAATGTTTGTGGGCTGCCCAAGCTCAGGCTCCGGCAGTGTGAATATGTCGTTGTAGTTGTCCCTCAGGTCATGCGTGTGCATGAAGTACCATGTGCTTGAGGAGGACATGTCCTGTTCAATCATAATATTTGGGTGGTGTGGGTGATATGGCTGGATGGTGGCATACCTGCTGGACTGGATGTTTTGCAGGTAGAACCTGCGACAGGTGAGGTCTTGACAGTTAATTGTGAGCTAGGGCCAAGGGAGGGTTGTGGGGATGGAGCGGTGGTAGGGAATTAGATGAGGGACCACTCTTGCGTTTGAGAGGCAATGCTGTAGTGCAAGTTTGTTATGTGCGCATATTCACAGTTCGAGTCAGCAGGACAGATCCCGTCCACCACTGTCTGTGGCCCAAGACTACGAATAGTGCAGTAATTGTATCTGCAACACTAGCATGAGTTGATGCTGAACATCACCTAGAATCAAAGTCAAGCATATACATATATTGATGTCTTGTACAGTAAAAAGCCCATAGTCAATAGCGCCCTTGCTCCTGTGCATCTGGAAAAACCCCTCTTTCTAATCTATGCTTTATGCTTCTTATTTAACACTAAGTTGTTTATTATGCTCTTTTTCACTTTTTGTGAAAATGTATTCTTAAAATATAGTTTATTTAGCTAATCTACATCTATTAGCTTGCTAAACAGCCCATTGCCTTTTTAACATTCTAATCTGCTGATTATTAATGGCTTTTTACTACCTAATTGACTTTTTATCCCTTACCAATGCCTTATTGCATTCTTTCATTAGCTTATTTACTATATTTCTTTTATCTAATTTCTCACTATTGCATATTTTATCAGTAGCTTATTATTAGCTTTTTACTTATTTGCTTGTTATTTGTATCATATTTATGACATTATCTAGAGCTTATGACACTTATTTTGCTATTGCTTTTATTTATTACTTGGACTCTTATTATTGTATTGCTTAAAGGTAATTTAGTTCTATGTCCTCCTTTTCTGCCAATCAGCTAACCTATATACTTATACTATTACACTTTTAGTGTTAATGTAGCTACTATTCTCTATTTCAGCCTAGTTGGCACATAAATGCATAATGGATTCCTTATTAGACTGGTTTTCAAAGTGCACAAAGCTTTAAGGATATTGTTAATGACAAGTCTGAAGCTCTTTAATATTACCTTTATAACCTAATATATAAGCTCTGTACAATTGCTAAAAAGAGCTGCTTTTGCCTAGAATGTCTATATTCTTATATAATTGCCATTTGCCACAGTTGAGCAACAGGTTGCAATCAATTTTAAATATCACAATAGCTCTAAAAGAGTGACTGCTTCACAGACGACCAAAGCAATTCACACTGTATGCTTTTGTTAATGGGCCGAGGCTCAAAAAAGATGACCAGAAATAACCACAATGCACCCAGAAGGACTTGAACCCAGGACCACCTGGGTAAACGCGCCCAGTAGATTAACAACTGCGCCATAGCGGCTTGCGTGTATCATCGTACAGAATGGTCATAACTTACTGGGTATATTGAAGCGCCTTAACGTCTTTGAAGCCTTCGCGTTTGGTTGGCGTCATCTTTCATTCCCTCGGTCCCTCATTCCTAACCGACGCGTTAGCTGCGTCGCGACCACCTACCGCGACACCAGGACCCAAGCGACACCACACAAGAGTGGGGGACGCGTGAATTATCGAGCAAGGCTGTTGAAGGGGAGGGGCTCCCTGCAAACGAGGTACGTGGCCCTCTCGCCGCATCCACCGCTGCTACCCAGAGCCGTCCATGGCCGTGCATGCACGGCTTATGGACGGTGCTTTCATGAATAGGCACCACGCATCCCCCACCAGCAACGAACACCGCGCGCGAACGCCCGCGTAGTCAAGCACGACGCAACAAGCTCAACGCCGGCGGCCGCGACGCCGACGCACAAGAAGCCGGCGCGCACGACACGACGCGTACGACACGAACGGCGGCGCACAACGCCAACGCCGGCGCGCGGGACGTGGTGAAGCACAGCACACGCAGGCCGACGTAGGCGAGCGCGCCGCCGTTACAAAGGGCCGACGTACGACGCGAGGGACCAGCGCAACAAGCTACACAGGCGCGACGCCGAGAACGCAGCACGCGCATAACACCAACACCGGCGCGCGGGACGTGGCGAAGCACGACGCGCGCAGACCGACGCAGGTGAGCGCGACGCCGACGCACAAGAAACCGGCGCGTACAGCACGACGCGCAAGATACGCAGGGCGGGACAGCGGCGCACGCACGTACGGTGCCGACGGATGCGCACCACGCCAACGCCGGCGCGCAGGACGTGGCGAAGCACGACGCGCGCAGGCCGACGCAGGCGAGCGTGCCGCCGTTACAAAGGGCCGACGCACGACGCGAGGGACCAGGGTAGCAAGCTACCCCAGCACAACGCCAACGAGCGCAGCACGCGCACCGCGCCGGCGCTGGCGCGCAGGACGTGGCGAAGCACGACGCGTGCAGACCGACGCTGACAAGTGCGCCCCGTCAGAAGGGGCTGCACGACACGAGGGCCAGGGTAGTGGTGTACGTAAGTATGTTACTGACAGATACAACACACAGGTGAGTATGGTGCATGGTGCATGGGCTTACCTGCACAGTACAAGTAGTTTGTTGTGTTAGGTAGCTTAGTCTTGTATGTAGATAACTAAATATGCAATACAGAGCATCAGGTTAAATTAAGAAGGGGGATTTCTCAGATGACTAGTCAAGCAGTAGTGGTATTATAGCTGCATGTAAGGAACAAAATAGGACAGTAAGGAAACAAATAGCTGAGAAATAGGACTAATTGCCCTAATATATAGAATAATTAAGACAATTAGCAAAGGACCTCACTAAACTGCCTTATTGGCCTAATGTATCTATTTATCTAGTTGTGTTACTTTGAAGCTTATGTGCAATGAATTAGTGCTTATCAGCATGCATTAGGCAGGAATAGTAAGGGGGTTTTTTCAGATG
>JAKOGH010000961.1:0-14922 GCA_024811115.1 Terana coerulea
AGCATCCTGTATGAGGTCGCCCCACTCAAATGTTGCTATCAACAGATTGAGGTTAAGAATATGGCGATATCCATGTCGAGGCGGTTCTCCTTATTTTGTAAGTGTAGCTGTTTGCCTGCGGCAGTCGGCTCAAGTCGTCCTGCTCGGGTATGACCCGAGGAGGTTTGTGAAGTCTGATCCAGAACGGGCACTCGTAAAGGATGTGCCGTCCTGTTTCAAACCGGATGATCAGTGTCGCATGGGCAATACAACGGCCCAGGTTTGGGCGTCCATTTGCTCACACCATCACTGTCAGTTTCCCATTTGCCGTGCTTCATTCGGAACTCTCCGTGAGAAGTGTCCGGTAATGAAGCGCGTCAGTCTGAGTAGAACTTTGTTTTATTTCTGAAGCCAGTACAGAGGGTTCTCTTGCGAGGCCCACCACATGTCACTCAACTTAGCCAACATGTGTCACTGGGTATCAACTTAAGCTCGAACGTCTATTATCAGAGTCGGACCGACAGAGGATTTAGACCTCTCGGGCTGGAGACGGAGGACTACCCCATTCTGCCACGGCTCGCTGGGTGTCACATTACTCAGAAGGTTACCCTTCCCTGGATCATTGTGTGTTTCACTTGAACCCTAGCCCAGGGTTTGCCAGTTTCCCGTTCTCGGCACATGGTTTGCTGATGCCATCAGGCGCAGATTCCCAATGTGTCCACAGTCTCTGTCTCGCCATAGGTGACCTGGATCATAGGGTTCAGGAGTTATATCTACCGCACGACTAACGTCCTTATTTAGGGAGAGGGTGGCCTGTCAATTACGTTGGCTTGTTATCAGAACTATGCCCCTTCTTATCATCTCCTATCTTTTCAGATCCTTTCGGGCTTCGAACTGTTCCAGCATGTTGTGGGAATTCTGCCGGTTAACCCAAGTGCAGCCCAGTGCCTTAGAGTGAACAGCCCAAATTGGGAGAGTGACACAAGCTTCGATAGCCTTCTTTCGCACCTCCTTTACTAAGAGAGGGCTTGTATCACGGACGTGGATTAACAATGCTGCCACGTGTGGGTCGAGTTTCCATAGTTATCTTTCGCACCTCCTTTACTAAGGGAGGACTCGAACACCCAGCCTTTAGGGCGGCTATAACCTCGCCCAAGGACACAGACCTAATGGCACAAAGACTGCTAGGCTACTGTGCCCTCTGGATGCTAAGTCAGACTGCCAATCTACCCATTGCATCGCCATTCGTCCTGTGTTGGAAGTCGCGGTTGCAGACGGACATATACTTGCTCACGCACATCCAAAGACTCCTACTGTCTACAAAGTCACTTGCAAGTTACTACCTAGAGCCTACAGGACTGGAGGATGCCGAAGCACATAGTGGCCGGAGGAGATGGCAACAGAGAGCAATTTGGAACACTCAGGTCAGGCATGAGGCCTGATCAGCTGCATGTCCTCCAAGGAACTCTGTCTGAAACTGGCGTTGTTGATCCATATGACTGCTGTATACAGTAATGCTTAGATTGTTCTGTAGGACCATGTAGCTTCGCCTCATTAGGCTTCAGCTTATCTACATCAGCTTGCAGCCACTACACTTCGGCCTCCTACGATCTTTCTGCTAGAGGTTTTGTATAAAACTTTGCGTGTTTAGGACAGATGCTTGCATGACTCCCTTTGATAGCTCTTCGCACAGACCCTGCTGTGTATGTAGCATAAAATGGTAGAAATCCTCCGCTGTGCGTGGCCGTAGCCACTGCCGCGTACATTAAGCACCAGGTCACAAGAATCACGCAGACAGAACGCTTTGGCGCGAGTCGAGTTTGCACAAACCATGGAGGCATACACCGGAAAAATCATTGTCAAACCTAGTAGTGTATCCGTAGTCCATGAAGGTTGACCCAACATTTCGCTGTCTGCTTTAGAGAGACTACGTCAAATGCCAATGTGGATGAAGTTCACCCATCGCACAAGCTCACCGCAGTGGCTCTTCTTCATCTCTTTTCTAAGGTGCTTCGTTGCCTCATACAATGCCCTGGCATTTCTTGAACTCTATCTCATTGGGGGCACTGCTCTGCTCTGCCCACCACCATCTCCTTATAGATATGTTTGGTTACCCAGGCCGTTGGCCTGCTCATCTCGCGAGCTGCCATATTACATTCTTCGCCTATTATGCATAGCAAACCATACCGGCCATTGCGATTGTCATCTATGTGTACACGGCTGCAACTCCGCTTTCCCATGCCGCATCAGCAAAGTTGCATTGGCGCTGAACGGCACTGACAGGTACTGATGAAGCCATCTCAGCGCGCTTCAGTCTTTTCAGTGCCGTCAGCGCCCGCCAGTTTCAGTAGCCGTTTTGAGCGCCTCTCAGACGCTTTTGACCCCTCTTACATCTGTCTCTTGCAGTAAAGCTTCAGTGAGTAAACCATCATCATTGACGCCCAGCATAGCTTTATGCAAACATGATAAACTAAGAAAATACAAAATTTAGCAAAAGTCCCAGGGCTTCAGCAGGGCTCGAACTTCAGTTCCAAACTGTTCATCAGCGCTCAGTGCTTGTCAGCGCTTCATCAGTCGTCAGTGCCTGTACATTTTGCTGATGCGAGGCCCCGAAAGTCCGTGACGAAGCATCGTCATAGTCTCACATGCCATCCCTCTCATAGTTACGCTGTTCCGATTTCGTGGGATCCTCACCATGAGGGTCTGATGGCTAACCAACACGAAAGACCCCCTTGACATAAGCGCTTAAAATGGCATACTGAAGGGTTCGAGCCTGGCACTGGACATAAGGAAAATGGCGTTTTTATCCTTGAATTGTGAAGCATGTCATAGATACCATATAAAATGGATTTCAGCACTATCTAATTTTTTTCCCTGAGCTTCTACAAGCTAGAAAGCGAGGAAAGATGCATAGGAGAAGGGTGCATGAAGTGACTTTTGGGAGCCTATGTCAAGAGGATCCTTCTCTGTTAATTAGACACCAGTCCCTTGTGGTGAGGATACCAAATCGGAACATGTAACTGTGAGAGGGATGGCATATGAGACTAGCGTTGTCATCTTGGCGACATTATGTCATACATCCCTCCTTCCTTCCGCCAGGCAGTGATAATCTTTGGCAAGATGATCACAGCCGTGCACCTGTTTGACAGCATCTCCTGGATTATGCTCTGCTTGAGCTTCAAGGTGTCAAGGAACGACTGGTGCATGCTCTCCGACACATCTTCTAGTCTAAAGGAACAGCTCATTAGGGCCATCTTGCGACACAATAAGGCATGGGTCTGTGAGGTCTAGTGGCATGACTGTTAACATCGAGTCGTACAGCATCAGGAATGGCTTCCCACTACTGCATCAACAAGCCACCACTGGCACGCTGGGCTGTTATACTTGACTACAGCGTGGTGTCAACCAACGGCGCTATGCATGCTTGGCACAGCAGGTGGCCTGTCACCTTGTTGCAGAGTGTGAATGCGCCATTGCGGCACCACCTTCCATATGCGGGTGCATCTGCACGGGTCGGAAAACCTTCTGATTGAGCACAACGTGCTGGCTGGCCCAGTGGTCAATGTTTGTGGGCTGCCCAAGCTCAGGCTCCGGGCTTAGTGTGAATATGTCGTTGTAGTTGTCCCCCGCCACGCGCGTGTACGAAGTACCATGTGCTTCGAGGGAGGACATGTCCTGTTCAATCATAATATTTGGGTGGTGTGGGTGATATGGCTGGATGGTGGCATACCTGCTGGACTGGATGTTTTGCAGGTAGAACCTGCGACAGGTGAGGGTCTTGACAGTTAATTGTGAGCTAGTGGCCAAGGGAGGGTCATGGATGGAACGGTAGGGAATTAGATGAGGGACCACTCTTGCGCTTTGAGAGGCAATGCTGTAGTGCAAGTTTGTTATGTGCGCATATTCACAGTTCGAGTCAGCAGGACAGGTCCCGTCCACCACTGTCTGTGGCCCAAGACTACGAATAGTGCAGTAATTGTATCTGCAACACTAGCATGAGTTGATGCTGAACATCACCTAGAATCAAAGTCAAGCATATACATATATTGATGTCTTCAGACAGTAAAAAGCCCATAGTCAATAGCGCCCTTGCTCCTGTGCATCTGGAAAACCCCTCTTTCTAATCTATGCTTTATGCTTCTTATTTAACACTAAGTTGTTTATTATGCTCTTTTCACTTTTTGTGAAAATGTATTCTTAAAATATAGTTTATTTAGCTAATCTACATCTATTAGCTTGCTAAACAGCCCATTGCCTTTTAACATTCTAATCTGCTGATTATTAATGGCTTTTTACTACCTAATTGACTTTTTATCCCTTACCAATGCCTTATTGCATTCTTTCATTAGCTTATTTACTATATTTCTTTTTATCTAATTTCTCACTATTGCATATTTTATCAGTAGCTTATTATTAGCTTTTTACTTATTTGCTTGTTATTTGTATCATATTTATGACATTATCTAGAGCTTATGACACTTATTTTGCTATTGCTTTTATTTATTACTTGGACTCTTATTATTGTATTGCTTAAAGGTAATTTAGTTCTATGTCCTCCTTTTTCTGCTAATCAGCTAACCTATATACTTATACTATTACACTTTTAGTGTTAATGTAGCTACTATTCTCTATTTCAGCCTAGTTGGCACATAAATGCATAATGGATTCCTTATTAGACTGGTTTTCAAAGTGCACAAAGCTTTAAGGATATTGTTAATGACAAGTCTGAAGCTCTTTAATATTACCTTTATAACCTAATATATAAGCTCTGTACAATTGCTAAAAAGAGCTGCTTTTGCCTAGAATGTCTATATTCTTATATAATTGCCATTTGCCACAGTTGAGCAACAGGTTGCAATCAATTTTAAATATCACAATAGCTCTAAAAGAGTGACTGCTTCACAGACGACCAAAGCAATTCACACTGTATGCTTTTGTTAATGGGCCGAGGCTCAAAAAGATGACCAGAATGACCACAATGCACCCAGAAGGACTTGAACCCAGGACCACCTGGGTAAACGCACCAGTAGATTAACAACTGCGCCATAGCGGCTTGCGTGTATCATCGTACAGAATGGTCATAACTTACTAGGTATATTGAAGCGCCTTAACGTCTTTGAAGCCTTCGCGTTTGGTTGGCGTCATCTTTCATTCCCTCGGTCCCTCATTCCTAACCGACGCGTTAGCTGCGTCGCGACCACCTACCGCGACACCAGGACCCAAGCGACACCACACAAGAGTGGGGGGGGGGGGGGCGCGTGAATTATCGAGCAAGGCTGTTGAAGGGGAGGGCTCCCCTGCAAACGAGGTACGTGGCCCTCTCGCCGCATCCACCGCTGCTACCCAGAGCCGTCCATGGCCGTGCATGCACGGCTTATGGACGGTGCTTTCATGAATAGGCACCACGCATCCCCCACCAGCAACGAACACCGCGCGCAAACGCCCGCGTAGTCAAGCACGACGCAACAAGCTCAACGCCGGCGGCCGCGACGCCGACGCACAAGAAGCCGGCGCGCACGACACGACGCGTACGACACGAACGGCGGCGCACAACGCCAACGCCGGCGCGCGGGACGTGGTGAAGCACAGCACGCGCAGGCCGACGTAGGCGAGCGCGCCGCCGTTACAAAGGGCCGACGTACGACGCGAGGGACCAGCGCAACAAGCTACACAGGCGCGACGCCGAGAACGCAGCACGCGCATAACACCAACACCGGCGCGCGGGACGTGGCGAAGCACGACGCGCGCAGACCGACGCAGGTGAGCGCGACGCCGACGCACAAGAAACCGGCGCGTACAGCACGACGCGCAAGATACGCAGGGCGGGACAGCGGCGCACGCACGCACGGTGCCGACGGATGCGCACCACGCCAACGCCGGCGCGCAGGACGTGGCGAAGCACGACGCGCGCAGGCCGACGCAGGCGAGCGTGCCGCCGTTACAAAGGGCCGACGCACGACGCGAGGGACCAGGGTAGCAAGCTACCCCAGCACAACGCCAACGAGCGCAGCACGCGCACCGCGCCGGCGCTGGCGCGCAGGACGTGGCGAAGCACGACGCGTGCAGACCGACGCTGACAAGTGCGCCCCCGTCAGAAGGGGCTGATGCACGACACGAGGGCCAGGGTAGTGGTGTACGTAAGTATGTTACTGACAGATACAACACACAGGTGAGTATGGTGCATGGTGCATGGGCTTACCTGCACAGTACAAGTAGTTTGTTGTGTTAGGTAGCTTAGTCTTGTATGTAGATAACTAAATATGCAATACAGAGCATCAGGTTAAATTAAGAAGGGGGATTTCTTAGATGACTAGTCAAGCAGTAGTGGTATTATAGCTGCATGTAAGGAACAAAATAGGACAGTAAGGAAACAAATAGCTGAGAATAGGACTAATTGCCCTAATATATAGAATAATTAAGACAATTAGCAAAGGACCTCACTAAACTGCCTTATTGGCCTAATGTATCTATTTATCTAGTTGTGTTACTTTGAAGCTTATGTGCAATGAATTAGTGCTTATCAGCATGCATTAGGCAGAAATAGTAAGGGGGTTTTTTCAGATGTGAGCAGTTGCAGATAACTTGAGCACCCTGCTATTGACTCCTATCTGCTATGGTAAGGAGAGCACCAGTTGCCAGGTTTTGAATGGTGTATTCGAATCATTTCCCCTTCTGTTCATAAATTGCCCACAGTTGGTATTTGTTGACGCATTCACTAGGCTTGGCAAGAAAAGTGTGTACTTGGTTCTACTCTGGTTTAGCATATTCAGTCTCCATGAAGCGCTTCAGTAAAAGCATTGTGAATAACGTAAGTGCCCTCGAGAATGCGAAGTGGACAATTACTGGTCTATGCAGACAATCATGAGATAATGATGGTGATGCAAGCATAGATACACATACCTGTCTATTGGCCAACTGCTGCTTCATGATTCATCGCTGAGAGATACAAAGATTCACACTGGATTATATCTGGATCACAGCACAAACATGAATAAATACCAAAATTGCATTCCAATTGCAGTAGTTCTTACCTCAAATATCTGAAAAGCAAGTGTAAGCTGCGTGTCCAGCGATTTGACAGCATTTACATTTTCTGATTTGTTGGGAAACTTTTTAGATCCTCTTCTCGAAGCCATGTCTTGCATAAATGCAAGAATCTCATGTATAGTTCTACGGCAGGTCATAATTGGTATTGGTATATAAGCGTAAGGGACAGATGGTGCACTCTGTTAGTTGTTGTAAATCACTCTCAAGCTGCCCTGGATTGCTTCCTTAGCCTCTCTGCAAGCTTCGCGCGACCATCAGAACAATGTTGTTCGACCTCAGTCCAAGCTTGCATACATTTTCATTATTCGCTTTAATTTCCTATATATAGGTGAAAGTAAGATTCAAGCATATTGTGAGTGAGGGATACTAGACGCACTCGACAATCTCCATGACTTTCACACCCACGCCTCGCGATGTACCTAACATATAGCAGAGTATTAGCAGCCTCCAAGATGTCCTCGAGAGCATCAAGGGCTATGCTCAACAAGTTCACCACTGTGCTGCTTCGCAAGCTTGGCGAACAAATGATATTTCGAAGAGATAAGAAGCCAGAGTTCGAGGACACTCCTGGCGTGATGCTGGGGAGAGGAGCGGAGGCGACAGGTCAGCCATTGTTGGAAGGTAGTCTTGAAGAGAAGTGAGTGGGAATGGCATAGTGGTATATAGTGCAGGAGGTGGGAACTGCGCAGAGTAGTTTGGTGCTGCTAATCATCACTAGACGCCGCGACTTTCGTCAGAGTGATCTGGATGGTCACCAATCAGCACAGCCGATGTCACCACTGCATCTTCATAAAGGTTGAATGAATAGTTGCTGACATTTGGAGGCTTCAAGGTGGACTCAAGCTTAGAGATTAGGTGATTATAGAGGCTGACGCAAGTAGACCCGAAACACCCACATGAATGAACAACACATCAAAGGTGAACACCACAATGGTGTTACAAGTCCAAAATAGAGCATAAGAATTACTGCCACATACTTAGCACCATCTTACACCTCCCAAACCTGGGCTGAGTATCTCTGTCCCCACGACAAACAGAGAGAAGGTGCAATTGCACTATTAAGTAACATGTGAGTACACACAGATAGCGGTTAGTGGATCAGATATTATCATTTGATCAATACAGGTACCAGTTCAACACGCTGTGATGTTAGCTCTATAGTACTACTACTTACTTAGTATTGGCAAAATGTCTCAACGAGCTACTCTAGTAATCATCTACTACACTACTCTAAGAGAGAGAGAAAACCAACTTACATGGGCTTTCGCACTGAAGGTGATACTCAGTCTTTCAGTTACATTGCACTTAGCGATTTGGATATGGTCCAGCAATTGTACTGAATTCTTGGAATAATTGGCAAGCTAGTTTGTATCACAAATTTCCTCAGTGCTAGTTTACAGCGCTTAGAGTGTAACATCAAGTCATGGGACATGTCACCAAGTTGTCACACAGTGTTATAAGATGCTAGATCAGTTTACCATGCTTGTCGCATGGACAACAGGGATATGCTTTATACGGACGTAGGATCCAGGACTCTAGTCTGGAACTGTTCTGGACTATGACCTCAGTATGATGTCAGTATGACATCATGGACTGGTAGTGTACAGTAGCCCGATTAGGACATCTAGATAGTGTTGATGTTAGCATAATAGCTAGGTCAGATTTGATAAGGGAGTTAAAGCGGTGGTATGCTCCTGAGCCTTAGTCAGACATCACCTGACTGTATCAGTCAGCATATGGTATTGGAGGTCTTAGATAGTGTCTGGGGTCCCTCTACACATGTATATAAGGAGGCTGGTCTGTGGGCTAAACACCCAGACTCAATAACATCGTTGATTTATATCCACTCTACTAGCTCTACTCAAGTTCCTCTGCTTTCCCCACTTCTTTCAAGTCATCCCAGCAGGTGAGTACTATAGTTTTGCGATAGTTTGCCATCCAATATTCGCTCATCTTTACCTTAAAAAGCCCAGCAAGGCAAAGTCTGCTGATTTCTAGTTCATTGACCTTTTCAAGATAGACCTCATTACCCAGCAGCCAAGTAAGCTGCAAGATGCTGGCACTGTCAACAATTTGATGCGAGTCCATGATTGGTGACTGGTGTATCAGGAGAACAGAAAGGATTGCGAGCAATATGGACATGAACAGTTCGACAATCAACTAAGAACAATCATATGGTTAGCACCATGGCTTATCAATCTGAGGTCTGAGCGCACTGGCAGCAAGCTTAACTGCAGTGGGATGACCCTGTAAGCTAAACAAACTAAATACAAAGCTCGTTATGTATATTTAAGCGCCCTTGACTACGTATGATGTAATTGCTGTAGGACTAATTACACTTGTTGAATTCCCTGAGGTTCTATATACCCAAGACATAGTACCTATGGAGTTGATGTTAGTATACTCTACCACTATGCCTGCACACTTATCATACCATGCAACTGAAGCCAATGCTTTTCCGATGCTAAAATTAAGATCAGCAAGGTTGACATGAGTCAAATTTGAATTGTCTACAAAATCAAAAAAGATCTTGTGTTAGGAATTTGTGTAAATAGAATGAACTTAGCAATTTACAAAATAGGTTGTAAAGTCAGCACACCTTGTCAACTCCGACATTTCAGACAAGAACAGAAAGTCATTGCTCTCTGGAGAGTTTAGCGTAATATTTTGGGCTTTAATTACGATCAAAGATCTGATGAGTAGCCACGGCAAGGGTAAAGCCATAAAAGAGAGCCCTTACTCACCAAAATCACTAAAGGGTCCGTGTGAGGAAGAACATCAGGCTTCCAATTCTTCCACCAGCGTGTATATAGATGGTTGTGACAAATCTGACACCGGCTCCGTCTGCGCTAATACTTCAATAGAGTCATTACAGGGGTTGATGTTACATGCAAGAAGCTGCACTGAGTTGACCATGAAGCTTTCTGAATATTCATGTCAGAAAAATATTTTGCAAAGCAATTTGTTAGCCTACCATTTACAGTATTACTTTCGGACCCGGCAGATAATGTGGGGTGTATTGCAAGAGAAGTTCCAACAAATCTAGAGGAGTTGAGTATATGGAACTCAGAAAGAAACAATAAATGGATATAGGCAAATTGTTTCAATTGCACACACCAGAGAAGCTGCATTGCCAAAGCTCAAAGGAGTGTAAGCTATATATCAGTGTTGGTGAATATATTTTGCAAATATGGAAGATATACAACTCAATGGCAGGCTGCTGAAAGTACCTGCGCTATTATAGATGAATATAAAAAGCTTCGAGTGCAGATCCCAAGCCAAAATGAAGACCCAACTTGTGTTGCATTAGAAAGTGCTGCACAGTTTACCTCAAATGCGATGGCACAAACTGTGACACTCCTATGGTGGAAGGAACAGAATAATGTCATAAATAATATTGTTCTTCAGTCCGACGGGTTGAGAATTCTTCAATGAACCAGAGCACATTATAGCTATAGACCATATCAGCATATTGTATTCTGCATACTCATACCAGTATGCGCACTTATTCGAGTAGTGTAATCTTATTTATCATCTGTGCCTTTGCATATTGTGCTTTGTACAATTCTTGCAATGTTGCGTTAAAAGCTTCCACATGGAGTAAGCTGGGAAATGTGGTGTGTGGGATATAAACCCTGGAAAGATACATCCCAATGTGCAGGATACTGACAGCCGTGGTTGTAGCCTCTATCTGCTGTAAAATTGCGAAGAAGCAAGAGCTAAGGCCCAACTGTGCCAAAGATTTGTTGTGAATGGCCATGGTGTTTTGGTCAGTGTATACAGATTGTGTTGCAAGGCGAGCTGCTGGGTACTCAGTACACAAAATGCGACATACAGCAATTGAGAGGTCTAATGAGCATAGACAAAATGCACGATGAAGTATACTGTGACATTACTGTCACAAAAGCTTGTGTAAGGACTGTTACAATTGTTGAAAATCTTAGGGTTGCTGAAGTGTTAAAGTCAAATACAAATGCCTGCTTGTAGTGATGCGAATATATGACAAAAATATAACATGTATAAGAATTAAACCTATGTGTAGGCCCATGCATGTGTAAACACAACGATTGCAAGAAGATTGAGAGGTGGCCCCATCATGGTCTTGTATAGATGTCAAGTTGCACAACGCGAAAGTAATAAGCTTGTAGAAATATCCTCTTTCTTGTTTGGCGACTAAGAAAATCAGAGGGAGACCATTTTCATGTTTTGTGCTATGGTGTACAGGCGGTGCTGTAAGAAAATGGAAACGTAACCTTTATGTAGTCTGACAGTGCAAGAACAAAGCTGTGCTCTGTTTACGCATCGAGTGTTAGTTGTATTGTTACCAACTTATCATTTGTTGAGAAATGGAAGGTGATTCTTTAGATTGGTTCCACTCGTTCACCACCACCGAGTGATAATGAGACTTTACAGTTTGTCAATTCCTGCAAAACTAAGCCAAAAGTCAAGCCTTATCTACAAGTGTGTCCACTACTATGACCATTCACATCAGTTGGAGCTTTCCGTCTACCAAAGTAGTGTGTTTAAGCACTTCACCTGCCTCAGGAATCTGATAGCTGAATCCAGGACTTACCTAAACAAAATATGGAATCCTATCTGACGTCAGTGTTGTGAGTCCCCACTTAATGAAGTAGAGAGATGAGGTCTCAATAGTGATGTTTGGATCACAATATGACTGATATGATGAGTGGATGCAGAAGACATGTAATAAGAGCAAAGGTTATTGAGTTATGCAGCACAATGCCTATTTAAATGTACAAAGGTCAAAGTTCCCTTTCACCTAGAACTTCAGCAGCTTAAGTGCTGTTTTATCTTCACGCACTGCTATCTCCACCATTCCGCCTGCCTTCTACCCACTCACCAACTGCAAAACTACCACAAATGACGTACACCCAAAGAGGAGCATATTCGTACCAGCTTGTGTTCACACCGCATTCCGTGGAAAAGCAGCCGTTGCATGGTCTCGAGGCTGTCCCGTCCACAGTGTGAGCTTGGAGTCACTGTGGAGGTCCGAAGACATTGGCCAAGAGCTTTCAACTTCAGGCAGGAGCTGAGACACTGTTGAGTTGCATAGTACTGAGCATACTGTACTGGACGTGGCATCAATGAGCCTCCAGTGGTACGCTGGTCATTGAAAACTGGTAGTGGTGCCGTGTCGATATGAGCCGCGTGTTCAATGATTTGACAGTGTCCGTGTCTTCTGATTTGTTGAGGAGCTACTTGTATTCTTGCCTCAAGACCACATCTCACATAGACATGAGGATTTTGTGCATGATTTTGATGTTAAGTGACAATGAGCATTGGTGAAAGGCTACAAAGGCAAGTCACGCACTTTGTCAACTGCTGCAGATCACTCTTAAGCCAGCCCTGCATTGCTCTCTCAGCCTCTGTGCAAGCTTCAGCAACTGCAAAATGATGTCGTTCGACATTAGTCTGAGCTTGCGCATGTCTTTGTTATTCACTTTGATTTCGTAGAGGTGAGAGTAAGAATTAAGCATTTTGTGAGGGCTACTGGATGCATCATAACAATCTCCATGACTTTCAAACTAACGCCACTAATATGCTTGACACACAAAAGAGTATCGGCGGCCTTCGAAACATCTTTGAGAGCATCCAGCAAGTTTGAGCAATCATGCTAGCCCATGCAGAGCAGAGCAGAGACAAGTTCTGGAAGTGCCCAAAGGATGCCGAGCCCGTATTAACTGCATCAGTGGCATTACAACAGCAAAATCCAGAAAATAGAACGTGGAAATGTTACGGCTGTTTCAGATTATAATGAGAAGTGCTGTTTTTCTTGCACAAGGACCTTCCAAAATGGTAACTTTCGACTCCTTGCCACAGCCTGCTGCACGCACCATCCCTTCAATATTGCCGGAATATGGAGATACTACAAATATGACTTCTATGAGCATATGTTATATATTTTATTTCATTTTCCCTGCACATGAGTTTCATGCTCACTGCAAATCTAGTCAATTGCACATTTTGCCCTACTTGTACACAACTCAAGTTCTGATGCGTCAGATTGATGCTTTTGCCAGTTCTAGTTATACAAAAATGACATGTAGATATGCTTGAGAACCTTCTCCGCATTTTGGCACTCACTACAAGCATTGTTCCTGAGATGCACACAGCTCAGTTGGAAGGCAAGAGTCGGAAGATTGCTTTTTATAAAGGTTCTCGCATGCGAGAAAAAGGCACTTCTCATTATAACTCGAAACAGCTGTAAGTTCTGCAAATGGTGTGACCTCTGACTTGAGCATAGTCGACAGGCCGCCTAGCTGCTCTATACTTTGTAGCTATGGACTACATACAAATTTGCGTTTTTGCTCAGATACTTACTTATATTGTTTACTCTTCGCAAAAGTTGAATGTTGAGCGCAATACTTAAATCACAGTGAGGGAAATAGCATGAGTAGGATATTTTATTACATTACTCTAGCTACCGTCTACTAGGTACAACTTAAATGAATATATTCAATATGAGGGTCGAGTTGACTTATACTGTACATTATTGACCTGACAGAGGGCCGGTTGTAACTGTGACAGTTTTGCAACGATCTGGATGAGCAGCGGCAGAGTCGAGGGCCTGTGACATGCTTCAGAAACTGGTGGTGAGCGGGCTATCTAGAGCCAAATTTGGTGTTTAATCACCATTATTTGACTATTGTTGTGCAGCATCTACTATGAATACACTATTCAAGGGCATCAAGTGGGAAAGAAGGCTCATTGCGCCGCAGGCCAGAAAGTTTGGGGTAAGGACTTACCTGTCACAAACCAGCAGACCCCTCTGTGACCGGTGACAAAAACCTAGATAGCAGATAGGTAGGACCCCTGCGACATGTGACACCCTGTCAGGTTATTAATTTACAGTAGATGCGTGATTGAATTTATTCCAGGGCTTCCTTGACTCGTTAAACAAATGTTTGCCGACTTGGTTCACCGCGTGGCGGCGAAGTTCGCTCATCTCCATTTCAAAAGCCCAGCATGATGGAGTGTCCATAGCTCTGGCTTCTCAACCTTCACAATATGGTATTCATTGCCAAGCAGCCAGGTTATCTGCAAGACGCCCACGCTGTTGATATGAAGACGGGATTGTGTAGCGGATGAGAGGCTGAAGGATTAGAACAAGGGACAAGATCATGAGCAAGACAGATGAGATCAGTTCCATAATAAGCTGAAGGTTGACAGAGTCTCGACAGTATGAATGTGCCAACCAGAGCTCACCAGTGGTAGGCTTAGCTAGAGTAGGAGTACAAATGAGCCCAATGAATCAATATAGTATGCGAACCTGTCACTTACATTCGATGCTTCGACAACGTTGCTGTAATTACCACATAAGTGTGATTATTGACAAACACTGGTGCTTTCCCAATGTCCCGTAGACTTGAGCCATACCTAGATGCTAGTGAGAACATATTCTTATTCTTGGTAATCTGCACACCTACTTCTATACCATGCAACTGATGCCAAAGCCTTTCCAATACTTATATTCAGGTCGGCGAGATGGATACGTGTTGAATTAGTAGCATTCTGTGGTAAAATATCCGACATTACAAATCTGGATAAGAGTTATGGGTTAGCATTGAGCAACAGTGAGTTTAAGTATGAGGTCGCCATGCCACAGGGCAGACATCTCGAGGAAGAGAAGTCATTGCTCTGAGGAGAGTTTAGGTGATGTTTTGAGCCTGCATGGAGCTCTAGGCATAAGTAAGTCACCCAGTTGGGTATCATCGTGTGGGCACTCACCACAATGCAGAAAGGTCGCGGGAGACGACGTTGTTGTCCAATTTTTCCACATCAGGTCACGGCCGCCAGTGGCGAGGCAACTCTGATGCTGGTTCTCGAGTCTCCGCCGAAATGCTTATGATAAAGTTGTAGGACGTCGATATCACA
>JAKOGH010000962.1:0-38803 GCA_024811115.1 Terana coerulea
GTACTTGGTTCTACTCTGGTTTAGCATATTCAGTCTCCATGAAGCGCCTAGTAAAAGCATGTGAATAACGTAAGTGTTCCTTCGAGAATGCGCTGGACAATTACTGGTCTATGCAGACAATCATGAGATAATGATGGTGATGCAAGCATGGATACACATACCTGTCTATTGGCCAACTGCTGCTTCATGATTCATTGCTGAGAGATATAAAGATTCACACTGGATTATATCTGGATCACAGCACAAACATGAATAAATACCAAAATTGCATTCCAATTGCAGTAGTTCTTACCTCAAATATCTGAAAAGCAAGTGTAAGCTGCGTGTCCAGCGATTTGACAGCTACATTTTCTGATTTGTTGGGAAACTTTTTATATCCTCTTCTCAAGCCATGTCTTGCATAAATGCAAGAATCTCATGCATAGTTCTATGGCAGGTCATAATTGGTATTGGTATATAAGCGTAAGGGACAGATGGCGCACTCTGTTAGTTGTTGTAGATCACTCAAGCTGCCCTTGGATTGCTTCCTTACCCCTGCAAGCTTGTGCGACCATCAGAACAATGTTGTTCGACCTCAGTCCAAGCTTGCATACATTTTCATTATTCGCTTTAATTTCCTATATAGGTGAAAGTAAGATTCAAGCATATTGTGAGTGAGGGATACTGGACGCACTCGATAATCTCCATGACTTTCACACCTACGCCTGCGATGTACCTAACATATAGCAGAGTATTAGCAGCCTCCAAGATGTCCTGAGAGCATCAAGGGCTATGCTCAACAAGTTCACCACTGTGCTGCTTCGCAAGCTTGGCGAACAAATGATATTTCGAAGAGATAAGAAGCCAGAGTTTGAGGACACTCTGGCGTGATGCTGGGTGCTGAGAGGAGAGTGGGAGGCGACAGGTCAGCCATTGTTGGAAGGTAGTCTTGAAGAGAAGTGAGTGGGAATGGCATAGTGGTATATAGTGCAGGAGGTGGGAACTGCGCAGAGTAGTTGGCGGTGCTGCTAATCATCACTAGACGCTGCGACTTTCGTCGAAGTGATCTGGATGGTCACCAATCAGCACAGCTGATGTCACCACTGCATCTTCATAAAGGTTGAATGAATAGTTGCTGACATTGGAGGCTTCAAGGTGGACTCCGAAGCTTAGAGATTAGGTGATTATAGAGGGCGGACGAAGTAGACCCGAAACACCCACGCGAATGAACAACACATCAAAGGTGGGAACACCACAATGGTGTTACAAGTCCAAAATAGAGCATAAGAATTACTGCCACATACTTAGCACTATCTTACACCTCCCAAACCTGGGCTGAGTATCTCTGTCCCCATGACAACAGAGAAGGTGCAATTGCACTATTAAGTAACATGAGTACATACAGATAGCGGTTAGTGGATCAGATATTATCATTTGATCAACACAGGTACCAGTTCAACACGCTGTGATGTTAGCTCTATAGTACTACTACTTACTTAGTATTGGCAAATGTCTCCAACGAGCTACTCTAGTAATCATCTACTACACTACTCTAAGAGAGAGAGAAAACCAACTTACATGGGCTTCCGCACTGAAGGTGATACTCAGTCTTTCAGTTACATTGCACTTAGCGATTTGGATATGGTCCAGCAATTGTACTGAATTCTTGGAATAATTGGCAAGCTAGTTTGTGTCACAAATTTCCCTCAGTGCTAGTTTACAGCGCTTAGAGTGTAACATCAAGTCATGGGACATGTCACCAAGTTGTCACACAGTGTTATAAGATGCTAGATCAGTTTACCATGTGCTTGTCGCATGGACAACAGGGATATGCTTTATACGGACGTAGATCCAGGACTCTAGTCTGGAACTGTTCTGGACTATGACCTCAGTATGATGTCAGTATGACATCATGGACTGGTAGTGTACAGTAGCTCGATTAGGACATCTAGATAGTGTTGATGTTAGCATAATAGCTAGGTCAGATTTGATAAGGGAGTTAAAGCGGTGGTATGCTCTGAGCCTTAGTCAGACATCACCTGACTGTATCAGTCAGCATATGGTATTGGAGGTCTTAGATAGTGTCTGGGGTCCCTCTACACATGTATATAAGGAGGCTGGTCTGTGGGCTAAACACCCAGACTCAATAACATCGTTGATTTATATCCACTCTACTAGCTCTACTCAAGTTCCTCTGCTTTCCCCACTTCTTTCAAGTCATCCCAGCAGGTGAGTACTATAGTTTTGCGATAGTTTGCCATCCAATATTCGCTCATCTTTACCTTAAAAAAGCCCAGCAAGGCAAAGTCTGCTGATTTCTAGTTCATTGACCTTTTCAAGATAGACCTCATTACCCAGCAGCCAAGTAAGCTGCAAGATGCTGGCACTGTCAACAATTTGATGCGAGTCCATGATTGGTGACTGGTGTATCAGGAGAACAGAAAGGATTGTGAGCAATATGGACATGAACAGTTCGACAATCAACTAAGAACAATCATATGGTTAGCACCATGGCTTATCAATCTGAGGTCTGAGCGCACTGGCAGCAAGCTTAACTGCAGTGGGATGACCCTGTAAGCTAAACAAACTAAATACAAAGCTCGTTATGTATATTTAAGCGCTCCTTGACTACGTATGATGTAATTGCTGTAGGACTAATTACACTTGTTGAATTCCTGGAGGTTCTATATACCCAAGACATAGTACCTATGGAGTTGATGTTAGTATACTCTACCACTATGCCTGCACACTTATCATACCATGCAACTGAAGCCAATGCTTTTCCGATGCTAAAATTAAGATCAGCAAGGTTGACATGAGTCAAATTTGAATTGTCTACAAAATCAAAAAAGATCTTGTGTTAGGAATTTGTGTAAATAGAATGAACTTAGCAATTTACAAAATAGGTTGTAAAGTCAGCACACCTTGTCAACTCCGACATTTCAGACAAGAACAGAAAGTCATTGCTCTCTGGAGAGTTTAGCGTAATATTTTGGGCTTTAATTACGATCAAAGATCTGATGAGTAGCCACGCAAGGGTAAAGCCATAAAAGAGAGCCCTTACTCACCAAAATCACTAAAGGGTCCGTGTGAGGAAGAACATCAGGCTTCCAATTCTTCCACTGTGTGTATAGATGGTTGTGACAAATCTGACACCGGCTCCCGAATCTGCGCTAATACTTCAATAGAGTCATTACAGGGGTTGATGTTATGCAAGAAGCTGCATTGAGTTGACCATGAAGCTTCTGAATATTCATGTCAGAAAAATATTTTGCAAAGCAATTTGTTAGCCTACCATTTACAGTATTACTCGGACCCAGCAGATAATGTGGGGTGTATTGCAAGAGAAGTTCCAACAAATCTAGAGGAGTTGAGTATAGGAACCCAGAAAGAAACAATAAATGGATATAGGCAAATTGTTTCAATTGCACACACCAGAGAAGCTGCATTGCCAAAGCTCAAAGGAGTGTAAGCTATATATCAGTGTTGGTGAATATATTTTGCGGATATGGAAGATATGCAACTCAATGGCAGACTGCTGAAGGTACCTGCGCTATTATAGATGAATATAAAAAGCTTCGAGTGCAGATCCCAAGCCAAAAATGAAGACCCAACTTGTGTTGCATTAGAAAGTGCTGCACAGTTTACCTCAAATGCGGTGGCACAAACTGTGACACTCTATGGCCGGAAGGAACAGAAGGGATGTCATAAACAATATTGTTCTTCAGTCCGACGGTTGAGAATTCTTCAATGAACCAGAGCACATTATAGCTATAGACCATATCAGCATATTGTATTCTGCATACTCATACCAGTATGCGCACTTATTCGAGTAGTGTAATCTTATTTATCATCTGTGCCTTTGCATATTGTGCTTTGTACAATTCTTGCAATGTTGCGTTAAAAGCTTCCACATGGAGTAAGCTGGGAAATGTGGTGTGTGGGATATAAACCCTGGAAAGATACATCCCAATGTGCAGGATACTGACAGCCGTGGTTGTAGCCTCTATCTGCTGTAAAATTCGCGAAGAAGCAAGAGCTAAGGCCCAACTGTGCCAAAGATTTGTTGTGAATGGCCATGAGTGTTTGTCAGGTATACAGATTGTGTTGCAAGGCGAGCTGCTGGGTACTCAGTACACAAAATGCGACATACAGCAATTGAGAGGTCTAATGAGCATAGACAAAATGCACGATGAAGTATACTGTGACATTACTGTCACAAAAGCTTGTGTAAGGACTGTTACAATTGTTGAAAATCTTAGGGTTGCTGAAGTGTTAAAGTCAAATACAAATGCCTGCTTGTAGTGATGCGAATATATGACAAAAATATAACATGTATAAGAATTAAACCTATGTGTAGGCCCATGCATGTGTAAACACAACGATTGCGAGAAGATTGAGAGGTGGCCCCATCATGGTCTTTGTATAGGTGTCAAGTTGCACAACGCGGGAAAGTAATAAGCTTGTAGAAATATCCTCTTTCTTGTTTGGCGACTAAGAAAATCAGAGGGAGACCATTTTCATGTTTTGTGCTATGGTGTACAGGCGGTGCTGTAAGAAAATGGAAACGTAACCTTTATGTAGTCTGACAGTGCAAGAACAAAGCTGTGCTCTGTTTACGCATCGAGTGTTAGTTGTATTGTTACCAACTTATCATTTGTTGAGAAATGGAAGGTGATTCTTTAGATTGGTTCCACTCGTTCACCACCACCGAGTGATAATGAGACTTTACAGTTTGTCAATTCCTGCAAAACTAAGCCAAAAGTCAAGCCTTATCTACAAGTGTGTCCACTACTGTGACCATTCACATCAGTTGGAGCTTTCCGTCTTCACCAAAGTAGCGTGTTTAAGCACTTCACCTGCCTCAGGAATCTGATAGCTGAATCCAGGACTTACCTAAACAAAACATGGAATCCTATCTGACGTCAGTGTTGTGAGTCCCCACCCAATGAAGTAGAGAGATGAGGTCTCAATAGTGATGTTTGGATCACAATATGACTGATCTGAGAGATGAGTGGATGCAGAAGACATGTAATAAGAGCAAAGGTTATTGAGTTATGCAGCACAATGCCTATTTAAATGTACAAAGGTCAAAGTTCCCTTTCACCTAGAACTTCAGCAGCTTAAGTGCTGTTTTATCTTCACGCACTGCTATCTCCACCATTCCGCCTGCCTTCTACCCACTCACCAACTGTAAAACTACCACAAATGACGTACACCCAAAGAGGAGCATATTCCGTACCAGCTTGTGTTCACACCGCATTCGCTGGAAAAGCAGCTGTTGCATGGTCTCTGAGGCTGTCCCTGTCCACAGTGTGAGCTTCTAGGAGTCACTGTGGAGGTCCCAAGACATTGGCCAGGAGCTTTCAACTTCAGGCAGGAGCTGAGACACTGTTGAGTTGCATAGTACTGAGCATACTGTACTGGACGTGGCATCAATGAGCCTCCAGTGGTACGCTAGGTCATTGAAAACTGGTAGTGGTGCCATGTTGATATGTGAGCCGCGTGTTCAATGATTTGACAGTGTCCGTGTCTTCTGATTTGTTGAGGAGCTACTTGTATTCTTGCCTCAAGACCACATCTCACATAGACATGAGGATTTTGTGCATGATTTTGATGTTAAGTGACAATGAGCATTGGTGAAAGGCTACAAGAGGCAAGTCACGCACTTTGCCAACTGCTGCAGATCACTCTTAAGCCAGCCCTGCATTGCTCTCTCAGCCTCTTTGCAAGCTTCAGCAACTGCAAAATAATGTTGTTCGACATCAGTCTGAGCTTGCACATGTCTTTGTTATTCACTTTGATTTCCTATGTAGAGGTGAGAGTAAGAATTAAGCATTTTGTGAGGGCTACTGGATGCATCATAACAATCTCCATGACTTTCAAACTAACACCACTAATATGCTTGACACACAAAAGAGTATCGGCGGCCTTCAGAACATCTTTGAGAGCATCTAGCAAGTTTGAGCAACCATGCTAGCCCATGCAGAGCAGAGCAGAGACAAGTTCTGGAAGTGCCCAAAGGATGCCGAGCCCGTATTAACTGCATCAGTGGCATTACAACAGCAAAATCCAGAAAATAGAACGTGGAAATGTTACAACTGTTTCAGATTATAATGAGAAGTGCTGTTTTTCTTGCACATAAGGACCTTTCCAAAATGGTAACTTTCGACTCTTTGCCACAGCCTGCTGCACGCACCATCCCTTCAATATTGCCCTCGGAATATGGAGATACTACAAATATGACTTCTATGAGCATATGTTATATATTTTATTTCATTTTCCCTGCACATGAGTTTCATGCTCACTGCAAATCTAGTCAATTGCACATTTTGCCCTACTTGTACACAACTCAAGTTCTGGATGTGTCAGATTGATGCTTTTGCCAGTTCTAGTTATACAAAAATGACATGTAGATATGCTTGAGAACCTTCCCTGCATTTTGGCACTCACTACAAGCACTGTTCCTGAGATGCACACAGCTCAGTTGGAAGGCAAGAGTTAAAAGATTGCTTTTTATAAAGGTTCTCGCATGCGAGAAAAAGGCACTTCTCATTATAACTCGAAACAGCTGTAAGTTCTGCAAATGGTGTGACCTCTGACTTGAGCATAGTCAACAGGCCGCCTAGCTGCTCTACACTTTGTAGCTATGGACTACATACAAATTTGTGTTTTTGCTCAGATACTTACTTATATTGTTTACTCTTCGCAAAAGTTGAATGTTGAGCACAATACTTAAATCACAGTGAGGGAAATAGCATGAGTAGGATATTTTATTACATTACTCTAGCTACCGTCTACTAGGTACAACTTAAATGAATATATCCAATATGAGGGTCGAGTTGACTTATACTGTACATTATTGACCTGACAGAGGCCGGTTGTAACTGTGACAATTTTGCACCGATCTGGATGAGCAGCGGCAGAGTCGAGGGCCTGTGACATGCTTCTAGAAACTGGTGGTGAGCGGGCTATCTAGAGCCAAATTTGGTGTTTAATCACCATTATTTGACTATTGTTGTGCAGCATCTACCAGCGAATACACTATTCAAGGGCATCAAGTGGGAAAGAAGGCTCATTCGCGCCGCAGGCCTGAAAGTTTGGGGTAAGGACTTACCTGTCACAAACCAGCAGACCCCTCTGTGACCGGTGACAAAAACCTAGATAGCAGATAGGTAGGACCCCTGTGACATGTGACACCCTGTCAGGTTATTAATTTACAGTAGATGCGTGATTGAATTTATTCCAGGGCTTCCTTTGACTCATTAAACAAATGTTTGCCAACTTGGTTCACCGGCGTGGCGCGAAGTTCGCTCATCTCCATTTCAAAAGCCCAGCATGATGGAGTGTCCATAGCTCTGGCTTCTCAACCTTCACAATATGGTATTCATTGCCAAGCAGCCAGGTTATCTGCAAGACGCCCACGCTGTTGATATGAAGACGGGATTGTGTAGCGGATAGAGGCTGAAGGATTAGAACAAGGGACAAGATCATGAGCAAGACAGATGAGACCAGTCCCATAATAAGCTGAAGGTTGACAGAGTCTCGACAGTATGAATGTGCCAACCAGAGCTCACCAGTGGTAGGCTTAGCTAGAGTAGGAGTACAAATGAGCCCAATGAATCAATATAGTATGCGAACTGTCACTTACATTCAGATGCTTCGACAACGTTTGCTGTAATTACCACATAAGTGTGATTATTGACAAACACTGGTGCTTTCCCCAATGTCCCATAGACCTGAGCCATACCTAGATGCTAGTGAGAACATATTCTTATTCTTGGTAATCTGCACACCTACTTCTATACCATGCAACTGATGCCAAAGCCTTTCCAATACTTATATTCAGGTCGGCGAGATGGATACGTGTTGAATTAGTAGCATTCTGTGGTAAAATATCCGACATTACAAATCTGGATAAGAGGTCATGGGTTAGCATTGAGCAACAGTGAGTTTAAGTATGAGGTCGCCATGCCTTGTCAGGGCAGACATCTCTGAGGAAGACAAGAAGTCATTGCTCTGAGGAGAGTTTAGGGTGATGTTTTGAGCCTTGTGTATGGAGCTGGTAGGCATAAGTAAGTCACCCAGTTGGGTATCATCGTGAGGCACTCACCACAATCGCCAGAAGGTCTGTGAGAGGCTGGACGCTTGTTGTCCAATTTTTCCACACGGAGGTCACGGCCGCCAGTAGGCGAGGCAACTCTGATGCTGGTTCTCAGTCTCCGCCCGAAATGCTTATGATAAAGTTGTAGACGTCGATATCACATGCGAGCAGTTGTAACGAATGAATGACAACGGGGTCTAAATGTTGACATTAGCACTTATCTCAGATGTTAAGCAAACAGCCCACCATTTAGAGGTTCGGACCCAGTGGTTAATACAGGGCTGATCTGCAGGGTGTTCCCAGCAACCCCATTGTAGTCGATGATTGGGATCCAGAACGAAACGATGAATGGAGCTGGACAGGCTGCAAGGCCCTGTGCTGCAGAGGTGCACGCTGGTGCAAATGCATTGCCGGTGCTGAGAGCGGCGTACACTGCTTGCTTACATTAGTAACATGACTAAGTAGTTGGAGAGGCGCACACGACTCAAAGGTAGGCTGCCAGAAGTGCCTTTCAAATCATAGTTGAACTCGAATTTCTGCGAGCCTACAATGTCCATGGGGGAAGAGCCGGTCTGCTCGGCATCGGGAAGCGCTGCGCAATTCACTTCAAAAGTGACCGCGCTGACCTCGACCTGTCCCACAGCAGAGGGCACGGAAGGAATAATGTCGTACACTGTGTTGTTCGTTAAGCCAATGGTCGGAAATTCTCCAACAAAATGCAGGACGTCATAGCTGCACATTCACATATCAGTGTACTGCGGTCTGCATCTTTACCAGCTTCCAAGCACTTACTCAGGCAATGATACACTGTTAACCAGCGCCTGCACATGTTGTGATTTTATTTTTTGGTCTCCTTTGTTTCACGTCCGTCAGGGATATCCCTATGGTGGACGATATGTTGTGATTCATATAGTGATTGGCAAGGGTAAACCCTCCATGCTTAGAGGCTAACCCTTACCCTTACCCTCCAAAACCCTTACCCTCATGAAGGGTAAGGGTTGAGGGCTACCCTTCAAACCCTTGCCAAAATAGGCAGAAAATGGTGCTTTGAGTGCTTTTTCATTCACTTATAATGTTAGCTTTCTATTTGAGTAGCTTGCATTGATATAGAAAGCACTCACAACACTTGCAGCCCTATCCAGCAACATGACTGGCATTCAAATGCAGACCCCTGCCAGATGAGGGTTAACTTTCTTCAACCCTTACCCTTACCCTCCATACCCTTACCCTTAACCCTTGGAGGGTTTGCAAACCCTTGCCTATCACTAGATTCATACAGCATCGGTATTGTGTAGTTGAAGGCAACCGCATGGAATAGGCTGGGAAAGGTGATGTGTCACGTACACCCCGGAGAGATACATGCCGATCAGCAGGACGCCGAATGCGGCAGTTGTAAGCTGTATCTGCTGTATAATCGCGGAGATGGACGAGCCGAGGCCCAGCCACGCAGAAGCCTTGTCATGAATCGCCGTGAGTGTCTGTCGAGTGCGAAGATCACGCTGCAGGGCGAGTTGCTGGGTGCACAACACACAGACTGCAACGTAGAGCTACGAAATCTTCGGTGAGCGTGCGTGGGGCGCAAAACTGAGATTGACCATACCGTCCCAAAGGCTTGCGTAATAACTATCACGATTGTCGGAAATCTCAAGTTTGCGGAGGTGTCGAAGTTGACCACCAACGCTTGCCCATAATGATGCGAGTATACAATAAACAAGGCCACATGAATGAGGATCAAGCCTACATGCAGGACTGCACGTGTAAACACGGCGGTTCCGTGAAGACTCGACGCTTCCATCTTCGTCTGGCGCCGACGATAGGTGGGGGAAGAGGGGAGTAGTGGACTTGTGGTGTGGTCCGCTTCCTCCTTCAAGTTCCCAGCAGGTTGAAAGCTAGCCATCGTTGTGTTCTGTGCTGAAGTGTACTTTCGTCAGGAGGATCTAAAACTCAAAAATGCGAAAGTGAGGGTGTATATATGACTGGCAGAAGGCCGCTGATTGAGGGGGAAAGAGGCTCTGTTTTACCCACGCACGGCCGTAGTACGTGAACTATTGACGTACACCACGTGTTGGTCGTGTAGCTATCAATCTATCGTAGTCGAGGATATGAACGACTGATATCCGGATCTGCCATACGGTGCCCTGCCAACCATAAGATCATCAGCAAGTATTAAAGTTAAGCGGATCCTGCAAGACCAACAATATAAGGGCAGCACTTCACTTGCCACCTCGTTGATATGGCCATTTGCATTGCCCGCGCTCTAACATCGAGAGTTTGCCTAGCAGAACGTCGTGATGCAGCACTCAGAATCCGAAGAGCAGAATCTAAACTGATCCGGTCAACAGAACCTTATCAAGAATGTTCAGTACTCTCGGTCAGCGAAGGTAACAGGCGGAGTACTTACGCGTATTGGTGTTGATCTCAATCTACACAATGTCAGATTGGAGACTCGTGTTTGCAAGACCTCCAATCGCAGTGCTGGAGACCAAAGTAAATTATATTGCACGGCGAGACCCCTACTTTGATGTACAAGGGTCAAAGTCCCCTTTCCCCGGAACCTTGGCAATCCAAATGCTGTTTCGTCTTCACGCACCGTCATCTCTACTATCCCGCCTTCCTTCCACCCGCTAACCAACTGCGGCACGACCACGAGCGACGTGCACCCAGAGAGGAGCACATCGCGCACCAACTTGTGCTCGCGTTGCATCCCAAGGAAAAGTAGCCGTTGCATGGTCTCCGAGGCCGTCCCCGTCCGTAGGGTGAGCTCCCGGGAGTCGCTGTGGAGGTCCGAAGATATTGGCCGAGAGCCTTCCAGCTCGGGCGGGAGCAATGACAGCGTCGAGTCGTACAGTATCGGACATACTGTACCAGATACTGCGTCGACGAGTCTCCAGTGGCAAGCCGGGTCGTTGAAGCTGGTGGCAGGCGCCATGTCGACTATACTGGTGGTTCTGGCTTCGCAAAGTAACTTTCCGGAGCCTAAGTTCCTGAAAGCGAAGCCGCCGTTTCGCGGAAGGACCTTCCACATGTGACATACATTTGTTGGGTCGAAGGCGCCAGAGTTCACGGCAATGTGCCTCCAACCCCAGTGATCCAACGTCGCCGGCTTCCCAGGCCAAGGGCCGGCAACGACCGCGAACATGTCGTCGTATCTGTCGGTCTCTTGCGACGTGTGCACAAAGTGCCAGGTGCTGGCGGTGGCGGCGTCCGACTGCAGTATGACGTTCGAGCCGCGGTTGCGATCGGGTAGTATGGTTGCATACCGACCGGACGACATGTTCTGCAGGCGGAACTCCCGGCGGACAAGGCTGAAATTTGAGGGTTCCAGAGTCACTGGACGGAGAGGTGGACGGGGATGAGCGGCGGAGGTGGGGAAACGGACGAGAGCCCATTCTTGGGCTGCCGAGGGTCCGTCAGGGTTGAGAGGGACCGTGTGGAGATACTCGCAGTTGCCGCCAGCGGGACAGTTGCCGCCAGCGGGACAGTTGCCGGTGAGAACCGAACCAGGACCATAGCTGCGAATCATGCAGTAGTCTAGCCTGTATAAGTGGTATATTCGTGAATTATCCAAGTGACAGGATAGCAGCACGCACGAGTTCGTCGGCCTGGTACCATAGAAGCCCCATGTCTGGTTCATCCCTCCATGCGCTGATTGACAAATTATCTGAGTGCCCGCTTCCGTCGATCCGCACCATACATCAAGGACAGCACCGGTTGCCAAGTTCCGGATTGTGTATTCAAGGTCTTTTCCTCCTCTCGAGTAGACTGTCCAAAGCTGGTATGGCGATATGTCTTCGCGGAACGTGGCGACATACGCGTGAACATATGACGGAGACGGCTTTTTGTGCTCGGTTTCGACGACGCGGTCGTTGCCAGCATTTCGTATCAGGTAGATGCCTTCGGGTATATGTAGCGGAGTGTTTGTCACCAGGGTAGGGCGTGGCTAGATAGGAATCAGACCAATAATGTGTAACAGGTATTCAGACTATCTACCGATAGTGATATATTGGCCAGCTGTTGGGCCATTTGCTGATGCGCTATGCGGAGGCTAACGCTAGATTGAATCTTCATACATGGCCAATTAGTGGTGAACCGGAAGGAGCAGCTTCGCTGGCGCACCTCAAAGATTTGGAAGGCATGTGTGAGCTGAGTATCAAGTGACTTCACGGCTTCCGCGTCTTCGGACTTGTTCAAGTATTTCTTATACGATCTGCGCGTTGCCAGTTCTTGTGTGAATGTGAGAATCTCGGTCATAGTCCTGCGAGTTCCAACGTCTTCTTCAGCGCCTGCAAATCTGCTGAGAAGTTGGGTACGCACTCGTGCAGGTGTTGAAGGTCGTTCTCGAGTTGTCCGCGGATGCTGTCTGCAGCGCCCTCGCATGATCGAGCGACCGCAATGATGATGTCCTTCGCTCGCAGACCGAGCTTGCGCAGAGCTTCATTTGTGGATTGAACTTCCTGTGAAAAGGGAGAGAGGTGAGGTTATACGCGCAGTGCATACGACAGCAAGTGGACGCACCTCCATGACCTCAATGATCTTCACTCCAACACTTGCGATGTACTTCACGCATGGCAGCGTATCTACGGCCTCCAAGACATCCTTCAACGCACCCAATGCTGCACCCGAGGTACTGATGAGGGTGCTGGTCGAGGATTTCGGTGAGGTGACAAGATCGCGGACCGATGAGAAACTGGAAGACGACGAGGAGGAGTGGGAAGGACGAGTCGAGAAAGGGATCGGCGGACTATACGGCGCTCTGTCGCTCATGCTAAACAACCTGTAAAGTAGCAAGAGTCAGAAGGATATCGTTGCCAAAGAAAGCACAAGCTGGCCTGTAGGAAGGCGATTCTAAGCCATTGTGCAGCGTTTTGGCGGCTGCGAGCTGCGCTATTGATGCGTTCTTGGTGCGTTGATGGCATGGTGACCAAGCATTTCCAGGACTCTAGGATTGAATGCAAGCTCGTCGGAAGATCTGAGAAATGGGTTATGCCGGATGCTATAGAAGATACAGCACAGTATACGCCAGAGGCCTGAGGCTTGAGCCTGCAGAGTGGATGGTGGTTGAGTCGAAGGGAAAGAAGCTGCAAACAGGTCAAGCGGCAAACTTGCGGCAAACGCCACGAAGCAAGGCGCCAAAAACAATCATGGCCGGCAGCGTGAACGCTGGATGCATAACCCGTCGGTGTCTTCGAACACACTGATATTTTAAGCCATACACCAAGGGTAATAATATACAGGTAGACTGTTAAGGTAACCGCGCTTTCGAAGCCTACCGGGCTCCTACTGCTCATGGTGACCGGTGTATGCCAGTATCCGAAGCATTGAACACTTATCATCAAAAAGTACGGTATACTTAAAAGTCTGCCTGGGGAGACTGCGGTCTACTACCGAACGCATCTTAAGCTCTATGCTTCGCGCACCACCTATTGCCCTCCGCTGTGCATACACAGTAGAAGCGAGGGAGCACTTTCACCCAGTCCCTGGTAGCCCAGTGTTGCAGCTCCTGTGCGCCGCTGACCGGAAGACTCCATTTGCCCCGGGATATTTCGATGTTCTCTTCGCTGGGTGTCCCAAAATGGTACTCCCGCGCCAACTTCAGCGTGCTCGTTTGCTTTGATATGGCCTCGAGGTCCGCGAGACGTGAGACAAGCCTGATGGGGATGGCGATGCGGACTTGCGTCTCTTGCGTGCGGCCGCCGCACACGTGGAAGAAGGCGACGCTGTAGCAGGGCAACCCGTCTACTTCCATAGAGGTGCTCTGTCAAACCAGAAATCAAAGTAGTTGAGTATACGGTTGAGAAGAGGGCCGACGACGACGTACGATGTGTACCGCTGGAAACCAGATTAGCAACACCTGCGTCCAACCCGTGGGGGTCATCGTCAATGTGATGACGGGTACCATGACAATGCGCTACAGCGGCGCGGTCAGGGCCGGTTCTGCAAGAAGATGGTAGGGCAGTGGACGCACCGCGGTGGCAAATTCATAGAACAGCGCTGTGCGCAGCTCCACGTGCGGAGGCTCAGAATGCTTGGCCAGAGGCATGTAATCACCGAATGCGGGATATATTCTGACAAAGTAGGCGAAGCGGTCTAGATCGCATTTGACACGCAACTCCCAGGTAACATGCCCGTTCTGACCACAAATAAGCTTAGGCGTTGTGCTTCAGACTGAGAACAACCCGACGTACCTGAAGTTCGACACGACAAATGTCAACGATTTGAACTTTCACCCATTTGCTATAGCCATGTGGAAATTGAACTCCGCGCGCGTAGCAATATTCGCCTCTCTGTTTGGACATGTGAGAAAATCTGATGGCTCCCTGGAGACAAGCAAGAAGGACTGACTTTGACTTCGTTGTAAGAACACAGTCGGAATTGAAAGGGCCGTTCGTACGGCGCTCTAATCATGCGATCCAAATCCTCATTCAGAGCGACTAGATCTTCCGTCCAGGCAGAATGCGACGGCATAGTGGCGAGTTGAGACGAAAAGCTGGAGCTAAGGATGAGGAATGAAGAACTCGGCTGGTGGAAGATGTACGCAGAGCCGTAACAGAATATATATCTTCGCGCTTGCCGCCAATGCCCATGGTGGCCAGCATGTCCTACTTTGTTTTGTGCACAGCAGGGAGCCTCGCGTCTGTGAGGCGCGCGAGTTTAGCGTTGTGGCGCACATGTTAAAGGTCTAATGATGGACAGGTCGTCAGTGTTCCCGCATAGTTCAAGTCGCGAGCGGATCAAATCACGTCATTTCCCGGCAAGTGGCCAGGTAGACCCTACAGAGTATAAAGGCGTCAGAAAAGGCGGTAGTTAAATGCAGAGAAGGGGAGCACCAGCCGTTTTAGGGGGAGCACCAGGTGATTCAAGATACTCCTGCGACGACCGTTTGACGAGGGCACGGCCAAGCTGCGCCGGTCAGTCACATTTGTCCTGTCAAGTAATATCTTTGTCCGGCAGTTTCTATGCCCCGAGCACGAGGACGGCTCTGATTCGACGCAAGGTGTGCGTGTCTGGGCGTCTGTTGCGTAAGGACAAAGAGATGTCGTTACGCCTGACAATAGTCTGTTTCCACAGCGGCATCGTAAGGAGATGAGACATTCGATAGGCCAAGATTGTTCGCCCACAGGCGGTCCGAGTGGATTCTGCTCGGCCAGGCCCATTGAGATCACCGGAACCAGCCCAAGTACAGAACAGAGCACCTATGCGCGCGAAGAATGAGCGACGCTAAGGCAATAGCTGAGCCACCCACATTATACCGTTTCGGATACCACATGGCAACTGAGGCGAGCCGTGAATCGTTGACTCTTTGCAGCGGACGACGAGCTGAACCCGCCTACTATAGCTTTTTTCACAAAAACATAGGAGCGCTCGCGTATGAATCCGCTCTGGTGTCCTAGAGGTGCAATATTAAATATTGACAAGTGCCTTATCTAGTATTCCCGTTGTGCGATACCCGTCGACCAGGATCAGGAACCGTCTTCACAGCACGACCTAGGAGAAAATCTGGTTAGAGCGATATATTGGCGAGCCTTGAGACTGATAGAGAGAACAGGCAGTTTGAGATCAAGAAAGGCAAGTATGTACATACTCTTCAACCTCTGATTTCCGTCTGCAGAGTTTTGCTCTGTACTATGGAGAGCTGATGGACGTACTGTACTAGCCTGTAGTCAACAGTAAGTAAGTCGGTAACGCTTCGGGTATGGTGTTTGCCGGCTTATGTAATTGTTTGCCTTACTTGTTGCGGTAAGGCGCTAACGATTATGGCGGGGCACTTTGACGCGTATTCCATACATAATCTGTGCACGTCTTCTAACAACCTGATATTTTAAGCTACAGGCTCGCAGATAAATCTCATACAGACCAGTTACTAGGATAACTGCGCCGCTGAAGCACACTGAGCTTCTATGCGGTGACATACGGTATTCGAAGCATTAAATATCAGTCCAATAAATACGATCCAGTACTAGCAGCGTGTCTTAAGCTCAGCTCCCTTCGGCTTCACATGCTTATTACACCAAGTATTCCCCTCCGCAGTGCATAAGCAATAGAAGCGAGGGAGCACCTTCACCCAATCCCTCGTGGCCCAGTGCTGCAGCCCCAGTGCGCCGCTGGTCGGAAAGCTCCATCTGCGCCGGCAGATCTCGACGTCCTCGTCGCTGGGTGTCCCGAAACGATACTTCTGCGCCAACGTCAGCGTGTTCGTTTGCTTTGGCGTGGACTCGAGGCGCCCGGCTTCAGTGATGGGGATAGCGATGCGGACTTTGGTTTCGTGAGTGCAGTCACCGCACACATGGAAGAAGAGAACGCTGTAGCTAGGCAGCCCATCTGCGTCCATGGAGCGGCACTGTCAGACAAAGAGTGGAGCTAGTTGAGCAGAATGCGCATGAAAGGAATGGGCGAGGACATACGATGAGTACCGCTGGAAACCAGATTGGCGACACCTGCGTTGCTCCTGTAGGGCTCTTCATCAGTGCGATGACAGGTACCATGACCATACGCTACAGCCGCTTTCAGAACAGGGTCGTCAGCGAAATGGAAGCGTAGGAGACGCACCGCAGCGGCAAATTCGTCGAACTGCACCGTTCGCAGCTCCATGCGCGGAGGTTTGTAGTGCTTGGCCAGAGGCCTGTAATCACCGTGCTCGGGATAGACACAGGCAAAGAAGGCAAAGCCATCTATCACATTGCAGTTTACTATCAGCTCCTGGGTCTCCCGCCCATTCTAACCGAAATGACGTTTGAAAGCCGTGCACCAGACTGAGGACAAACCGACGCACCTGAAGTAGAACGAAACGAATGTCAACAACTTGAACTAGCACCCATTTGCTATAGCCGTGCGGAAACTGCACCCCGCGTGCGTAGCAAGAATCACCTCTCTGTTTGGGACTTATTGAGAAATCTGATGGGGACTCCTGGAGACGAACGAGAAGGACTCACCTTAACTGCGGCGTAAGGGCACAGTTGGAGTTGAGCGGGCCGCTTGTAGTACGTGCTAATGAGCTGCAAATAGTCATTCAGAGTGACTAGATCTTCCGTCCAGGCAGAGTGCGGCGGCATGGTGGCGAGTTGAGACGAAAAGCTGGAGGTAAGGATGAGAAATGATGAACTCAGCTGCTGGAAGATGAATGCAGAGCAATGCCAAAATATATACCTTCGCGCTCGCCGCCAATGCTCACGGTGGCCAGCATGTCCTACTTTGTTTTGTGCACGGCAGGGAGCCTCGCGTCGGCGAGGCGCGCGAGTTCTAGCGTTGTGGCGCACATGTTAAAGGCCTAATGATGGACAGGCCATCAGCGCTCCCGTAAACTTCAAGCCACGAGCGTGTCAAATTGCGCCATTTCCCGACCAGCAACCAGGTAGACCTTGCAGAAAATAAAGGTGTGAGAAAAGGGGTTAGCTAAATGCAGAAAATGGGTGCACCAACTGTTTTAGGGGGAGTACCCGGTGAATCAAGGATACTCCTGCGACGACTGTTTGACGAGGGCATGGTCAAGCTGCGCCGGTCAGTCACATTTGTCCTGTCAAGTAAACATCTTTGTCCGGCGGTTGCTGCGCCCCCGAACACGAGGACGGCTCTCATTCGCCGCCAAGGTGTGCGTGTCTGGGCATCCGTTGCATAAGGACAAAGAGGTGTCGTTACGCTTGACAATAGCTTGTTTCTACAGAGGCATCGTAAGGAAGATGAGACATTGGCACGCTGAAATCACCGGAACTGGCCCAAGCACGGGACAGACTGGGACGGAGCATTTATGTAGGCAAATAATTAGCTATGCTAATGCGGTAGCTGAGCCACCTACTTGTAAACCAAGGATCCTTATAAAGGCAAGCTACAAATCAATGCCGTTTGCAGCGGACGACGAGCGATCGCCTGAAGGTGCGCTTACGCTATTAGACGCTTATCACGCCTATTGCCTAATATGGGTTAGTGCCGCCGCGCGTCGAATAGGCTTTCGAACTTAGGAAGTTGGAGTACAATAGTGTACTAGTATCTGTATTGTAGCACGGATTATACAACAGTCTACATAGTAGTAAGTAAAGGAATGTCTAAGCAAGCCAAGAACGGAACCAAGAAACGACAGACGGCGACGGCGGACGCGGACCGCTAACCAACGGAAAAGAGGTCTATGTTTTGAACAGAACACAATGAGTTCTAGTGATGGAGGTCATAACTAGGAAGAGAACATCAGCCACAATGAGATCCAGTTGCAAACTCGGACGCACCCATAATGAAAATCTATACGGTGGCAGAGAACACAATCTCTCCACGGTCGTTCCACACCCACGCGCCCTTCTCCTTGTCGACGTACAACAGCTCCTTGTCCGAGAGCGCACGCGCCGGCAGGCCCGGTATCTTCCACCAATCTGCACCAGACCGCCTCATCAGCACGCTACCAGGCGCCACACACGGAAACAAACGACGCACCGGCGAACTTCTCGATCTGGAAGTGGTTGTACAGGCAGTCGTAGAGCAGCATCGGCGCCGCGTCCTGCCAGTGCCGCTCGGGGTGCACGGTGTATGCCTCGGGCGGGAGGGTGAGCATCCCGCCGAGCGGCTCGACGCGGAAGTGCACGGGTCCGCCGCGTGTGTGGCGCGCGACGTACTTGCGATGCGGCGTGTTGGGGATGACGCCGTCCGGCACGACGATGTCAACCGCGTACTTCATGGGAAACCACACAAAGCCCGAGTGCTGGGCCTCGCGGAGCACGACCTCGTGTTCGCGCGCCGAGAACAGCTCAGACGCCGAAAGAGGAGCCTTGTACAGTGGCTTGGCTTTGGGCTTGGAGTCGAGCTCCGGCGCAGAGGTGCGGGCGGCGAGGGAGTGGAAGAGCGTTGCGCGGAGGTGGGTGTTCTCCGGCTCGAGCAGGCCGTGCGACGACGCGACCCAGTAGCCTGCATTGTCGATCGCAAACGTCCCAGCGGCGGGGGTGGACATGTGGAATTGGCCGAGGACGAGACCGGGGAAGCGCAGGAACGTGAGGTCAGTGTGGGCCAGCATCCAGTTCGACCACTCGCATTCATCTGCAGCAAGATAATTTGGGCTGGCGTGAGTATGGTGGGGGCCATAGCAATTCGAGGACGTACCGGCCTCGACCGACAGCCACTGCAGTGACTCAAACGCCTCGTGGTTCCGGAAATTCGGAACTTCATGTATTCGTCCGTCACGTGTGCCGAGTTGCGGACGATTGCCATGTGCCCGGGATGGTAGAGCAATATTTCACTGCCCTCTCCAATATAGCCAGACGGCCAGAGAAGGTCGTACTTGTCGAGCTCGGACCATGGGAAGTTGCGTTCAAAGCTGCCGATGTAGGTGTCCATGTCACACCAGCCCCAGTGCGATGTGGCGGGGTTCAGCCATTTGCGGAAGATCTCATGGCGGAACGGCCGATAGTGGGCATTCACCTGTAAGGCGGTGAGCTGTAGGCTAACAAGAATTATTAGGGGAGTTCAAAGTAGGGCCTTTGAAGCTGTTGTAGGCCTGTTGCAGGGGTTTGCTGTAGGATAGCATAAAATGCCAAGAAATCCTGCAACACCGTTGCAGCCGTGAACTCCCCGTTTTACGCCTGCTGCAGGAGCTTGTTGCAGGCGCAGGCGCCCGTTCATGAGGCCCATCAATCCGCGTTTAGCTCCTGCAACAAGATCCTGCAACAGACGACGTCCTGCAACAGCTCTTGAGCTGTTGCAGGAGATCCTGTTTTTGCGTCCTGCAACAACGTTCTGCAACAAGCCCTGCAACAGGCCAAACCTGCCTACTCTGAACTCCCCTTATGTTCAAACGGTGCTTACTCGGTCGTTCCCTGCTCGTTCGTGCATTTTCCGCAGCGTGACCTCCCGCTGCTCATGTGTACACCCACCCCATCGCTCGCACAAGAAATCCGCGTGGAGGTCCCAGAACTGGTCGAACGGCAAGCACACTTCGCGCACGTTCTGCACATGTGGTGCGAACTCGGTGGCGCATCCGACGTTGTGGCGGTCGTACTTGATGAACAGCACGTCGAGCGATGGGTTTGCCGCGACCGAGGCGAAGAAGTTGGGTAGGTAGATTGGTGTCTGGTTCGGTAGGGGGTTCCATATCGCGATGATGGTGATTTTAGGAGCTGGGGATGGATAGAAGTGGGGATGTGCATCAATAGATAGTTCTGTTTCGTCCATGTGAGGCTGGGTTTCAGCATGTACTCGGCCGCCTTGAGGCTCGGTGTGCCGGAAAGGTGCATTGCTCCCACCCGGCTGGATGGTAGCTGGCAAGTCCTGCGAGCCATACTACGATATTGTCAGCCTCTAGAGCTCTATGAGTGAAGGAATAGGAGCTACAACGTACCAGCACCGACGTGTCTCCGACGTGACCAACTCGAAAGATCCCTCTGTCGTACGGCGATGACCAGAAGTGGTAGAAGGTTACACAAACCAACACTACGTTAGCGGTCAGGACGAGCAATATTTTACGGGACCATCTCCTCATGTTGAGGGTAGGCTACGGCGGCCGGCGGGGAATGTCGAGGAGGCGGTGGTGGTGGCGAACGAAAGTGAACATGAGCGTGGCCCCTGTCGACAGTTACAAGCGGAGATGTGGGGCTGACAGCCATGTCAGTGTCTGTTCCCGAGGCACGTCGCTATCGCTTGCGAAAACCGCGCAGCGTTCGATTGGCGGTCGAGACGGAAGGCCCGGAAAAGGAAGCAGATTAGATTTAATTAGAGTTAGCGTTCCTCCGCGCTTACTGATAACAAATACTGGATTTGCAGCTTCCGCGGACATGGCGGCCCGGCAAGAAATTCAAGCCTGGTAAGTATTTTACTCGTGAAGCGCAGCAACCTTGCTTGTCCTTGAGGCAACCTTGAGGTGAAGCTGGAAACTGGTAGTGACTTTGGTGACTGTTACGCGTAACATGATGCAATCACGGCAAAGTCCGGTGAGTTGAGGGTTGCTTTCCCACGGTATTTCGCATAGCAGAGACCTTGACAAGCAAGGTAACACGCAATACCTCTTCATGAATGAAACAAAATTTCTAACTCACAGTATTGCTACGACACTTGCAGAGAGCCTGGATTTTGAGGAGATATCAGGTCAAGGCCCAAGCTCAAGGGCGGTGAACAAAATTAATGACAGCGGCGTAATCTAGATCTAACCGCAACAGGCAAGGCAAACGAGTACATAAGCCGGCAAACACCATACCCGAAGCGCTACCGCTGACTTGCTGTTTGACTACGTCCACCAGCTCTACAGATGTACTGCCAGTATACAGCCGTTGCGCCTTCAAGTAGCGTCGTTAATCCGACGACGGGGATAGTCTCTCTGAGGGTTGGCTTAGCCCCCAGTTTCAACGCGAGAAAACCTCAGTTCACCACAGCATTTGGCGATACGTGCGTAGTCTCTTGCGCACTGCTCACAGATTCATTAAAACCAATGTCATATCTAGGCCATAGTCGTTCAGTTTGCTGCGCTTTTGTTTGGCAGTGGAATAACCCCTGCCATTCCTCATCATCCTACAAACCTCGAAGATCATCCTGGCGCGAACCAACATCCGAATGTCATGGCTCATGACGCGTTGACGGCTCGAAGCGAGGCAATGTGATTCACACGTGCTGGTAGAGCTGGCGCGTCAATCTTGAGTTGGTGAACCTCTCGGACAACCTTCAGCTTCAGCGGGCCGCGCATGTCACAGCAGTGTCGCAATGTACGATCTTATCAGCGTGCTCCTTTCCACGGGCATTCGCTTCTGCGGTAAGCCATCATTCTCCGATATAGATCCTGCTTGGTCTACCACTCCTTCTGACCCTTTCTGCATCTCGAACCAGGTCACCTGTGCTCCATGCCGTACACAATTCACCGCTTCTTACAAGATATCATCGCTCCTTACTCTCCATCATCATGAGGCTGGAAATGCTGCAATTATACAGACTTTCTGGGCTTCTGTCCGCACAAGCCAGTTGCTGATCTGTTGTCTTGGGTAGCTTCTTCGATGAATGCCCGGTCAGGTGCCCCAAGCACGGTGTTGTAATCCGTCTAGAACGCCTTCCGCCAAATTCCTTCATCCATATCCACGGTCTTCGATGCACGATGCGACTTCAATATAAGCGGCGATAGCTGGGTCCTCCAGTTCCCGTGTGCCCCAACCGGCAACCGTTATGATGGTTCAAGTTGCTTTCGCCGCGTTAGTCGCGTTATCCCTACCATTCGTCGCGCTCGCGGAGGTGCTCAGCCTCTCGACTCTGCATTGGACGTTGAAAAATGGCAACGGCTCCATAGCCATTCCCGCGGAGGTCCCGTCGCAAGCCCATTTGGATTTGCTGCGTGCTGGGATCATTGACGAGCCACTACTGGGAATCAACGGTGCGCTCTCTAGAATGGCAACATATGTGTGCATTACTAACAATCTCTCGCAGAGTTCACGCAACGATGGATCGTGAATGACAACTGGACCTACACTGCTGATTTGACGCCGCTACTTGGAAAATCGCACCAGTCAGAGAAGACGTTGCTCGTGTTTTACGGGCTGGATACTATTGCGAACATCGTGCGTCGCGTTGAGATTTCTTCAATATTTCATACTTATGATGATACTGTTTCCAGACCGTTGCTGGACACCCTGTTGCTTGGGTTAATAACCAGTTCCGTCAATACGTCTACGACGTCACAGACCTGCTTGCATCTCCCTCGGCCCACGACAAGAATCTCACAGTTGCGTTTGAGTCTGCATGGCTCTACGGACTAAACGTGACCTCACGGCCAGACGCCGAATGGGTACATGGCGATATTGTGGGGGTCCGTTCTCGGTCGAATGTTTCACCATGCCTGACTAGAGATTTCTTCACTTCATAGTTTGAATATCCGATCGTTCGCGAGTGGATTCGCAAGGTTCAATCTGACTTTGGCTGGGATTGGGTGAGTTCGTGACTCCCAGATCACTCAGAGACATAACTTAATCTATGCAATCTCGTGCAGGGTCCAGCGTTCGTCCCAACGGGCATCTACAAACCAGCCTACTTCGTCACATTACCGACCTCCACAGCCAGCGTGAGCCCAAAGGCCGCCACCGCAGCGCACCCTCTCCTTGTGTCGAACTCTGGTCCAGTCTTCATCGAAGAATCTTCCCTCGAGATCAGCAAGGTCGGCCAGACGCCCAACGCGCTCCCGAATGAAAAGGCACCATGGCTCGTCAACGTCACGTTGTTCGTACGCTCTGCCGCCGCGATCAAGTCGCCATCCATCGTCATCAGCATCCCCGAATTGAAGGTGTCGAGCAAGAACATCCCTGTGAAGGCTATCCCTGCGGAGACGGGCAGCCCGACCAGGCTGCAGGCCACTTTCACGATCCCCGAGGGTGTGCCCGAGCGATGGTTTCCGCTGAACCTTGGCACGCCGAAATTGTACAACATCACCACCGCGCTGCATACTTCGTCGTCTTCGTCTTCGCCAAGTGTCTCGTTCACAACCCAGACTGGGTTCCGCACCATCACACTTGTGCAAGCGCCGTATTCTGAGAAGGACATCGTCGAGCGTGGGATCACTCCGGGCGACCAGTGGCACTTCAACGTGAACGGGAAAGCGTTCTTCAGCTCCGGGACGAATATTATTCCCTACGACCCGTTCTATGCTAGGACGACGAGCGAGCAGGTTCGATGGGTTCTGGAGAGTGCAGTACTTAGTGGGCAGAATATGGTATGTCTCCGACCTCCGTGACTTTCTGTTGCAGTGTCTGACACTCCACGCGTTAGCTCCGTGTCTGGGGTGGCGGAACCTATCAGCCTTCGGACGAACTTACCGGAGGGTACGACTTTTACTCTGCCTGCGACGAGCTTGGCATCTTCGCCTGGTCGGAGCTCATCTTCTCCGACGCGCTGTACCCCATCAACTCCTTCATTTTGGACAACGTCGAGCCCGAGGTCAGGCAGAACGTGAGGAGAATTAACAAGCACCCGAGCAACGTGCAGTGGGCGGGCGGGAATGAGATAGAGGGGATCGTCATCAGCATCAACCAGACGCAGGCGAACGGGACGCATTATCTTAACGAGGTGTGTTCTCCGGTACAAACTGTCTGTGATTAGCTAACATCCCTCTGTAGTATCAAACCTTGTTCGGAGAATTCTTGCACGATATCGTGTCTCAAGAGACTCACTCCGTGGGCATCACTACATGTTAACTTGGCTGCGATCGCTGATACGGAAGCAAAAACAGGTTGCGTACACTGACTGCTCAACAACCAGTGGTGTCCTTTCCCTCGATCCCTACGTAATTCGGTACAATAACAAAACAGCTGGCCACATCTATGGCAATAGTGGTAAGTACCCTGCCGAACCGCTTCAAGGATACGTTTCTGACAGTATGACAGAGCGATATAATTACGACGCCACTCAAGCGTTTAACTATAGCACTTACCCGGTGTCTCGATTCGTGAATGAGTTCGGGTACGTCCCTCATCTTTTGTGTATAATTTCCTCGAGACCGACGTCCGCATGCGTAGCTTCCACTCTCAGCCATCTTTCTTCAGCTGGGAAGAGGTCCTCCAGTCGCCCGACGACTTTTCCTTCAACTCCACCGTCGTCGCCTCGCGGGACCATCACCCTCCTGCCGGCGGCCTCGCCTTCCCCAATCCGAACTCCAACCAAGGTCAAGCGCAGATGACTGCCGCGGTTGAAACCTGGCTTCCCACTCCTTCCACGCCCGACAGCAACCAAACCTTTGCTCAGTGGTCCTGGAGCACCCAGATCTTCCAGTCGTTGAACATGGTCTCCGAGATCGCTTGGTACCGCCGCGGTGCCGGTCTGGGCGAGAACAACCTCGGCAGTCTCGTATGGCAGCTGAATGATATCTGGCAAGGCGTCAGTTGGTCCAGCATCGAATATTCGGGGCGATGGAAGGTGCTGCACTACGGAATGTCCGGGATATACTCCCCGTCGTGATCTACCCGTTCTGGACGCCGGAGAACCAGACGCTCGAAGTCCTTGCGACGAGCGACAGGTGGGAGAGCGTCAGCGGGAAGGCGCAGCTGACGTGGTATGACTGGGCAGGGAAGGAGCTGCAGACTAGTACGAAGAGCTTCGAGATTCCTACGTTGAATAATTCGGTGATCTTCAACGCGAGCGGACTCGACAAGATCCTACCGAAGGGCAAGACCATCCAGGAGGTGTTCCTGCTCTTGAACACCACAGCAAAAGTCGACGGAAAGACGGTGACGAATGAGCAGGTGGTGAGTTCTCTTTTAGTTGTATATTTCGCTGGATGGTCTGGTAACAATGCCTCATAGTTTACTCCAAACTCGCTCGCGAATGTGACGCTTGTCGATCCTAAGATTCATGTCACTCGAGGGAAGGACCTGACCTTCACGTTGTCGGCCAAAGGCGGTGTTGGCGCATTCACATGGCTCGATCACCCAGCAGGCACGGTTGGACACTTCATCGACAAGGAGAAGAACATACCGTCGAATGGGTTCTTCCTTATTCCTGGCATCGACCGCACAGGTGCGAGCCTATTTGCATGAAATTTCTCTTTGGCTTACACTTTACTCTAGTCCAATTCATCCCGAATAAAGGCCTATCGAAGGTGAAGACACCCAACCCGGCTAACTTTGTGATCCGGTCGCTGTGGAATAATACGCATGTGTGATATGCGGGCGTCTTGCTGCCTCTTGCCTCCTTGTTGTAGACTTCTCACCATACACCGTGGCTTTCCCGCATACCATCGTTGCACTCCGTCTGTTTGCCCCGCATCCGTGGGTCGAATGTGCCAACCTGACATCCGGGCGTTCAACGGTTAAGGGTACCCGGGGTCCTTTGAGTGATGATGCTGTCGTTTGTCGCCACCAATCAGATGGCGTTGCCAATACCGCTTGACTGCTGACCGCCATTCCCATTGCCCAGTCCTCCCTCCCTCAACCCACTACCTACCGGCCTCAGGTCTGTGTCAAGATCTGGTTATGGCCGCGTTATACTCATGTGCATCGTCTTACAGGCTGAGCTTATCCGAGATTCACTGAACAGACGAGGGAGGAGTCGTAAGCCCAAAAGCCCGAAAACTCGTCAGACAAGTGTGAGCATGGTAAGGACACAAACGCGTTGCACTGTGGCATCAGGATGATAATAAATACATTATCTATAGGCACCTAATGGTCCTCACTTTATCAATGACCTGCCCCCAGAGCTGCTTGTTCATGTCTTCTTGTGTCATATCGACCTCGAAAACGCAGCCTATGACAACAAACGCATGGGCTTCAACTTCTGGGCTCACGATGACCCTATCCCGAATTCATGGTTCAAGATACACATGGTCTGCCGCTTGTGGAGACAAATCGCCACGAGCTACCCTACCCTTTCCTCGCGAATCGCGGCCTCTCATCCTAGCTTTGTGGAAGCAATGTTCGAGAGGTCCAAGAACGTTCCTTTGCAGATTCGCGCGAGTAATGCCCGCTACGAACTAGGGCCCACTCTTTCTTCGCTGCGTGTCGTATTGTCTAGATTCGATCGCGTGTCACACGCGAAGTTTGCAATCGGAGACGCTTTCCTCGAGCACCTGCGCCGCCCTGATTTAGCCGTCAAAACGGCCTCGACCCTGGAGTCCTTGGAGCTTAGCTTTCTGCAAATTTCTTACCACAGATTCTCCTTCTCTCCGCCATTGCTATCTTCCATGAAGTTTCCGAAGCTGACTAGTCTTGGCTGCGTGGGCGGGCACTTGAAGCTTTGCCAGGAGATAATGAGCCCGTCACTGCGTTATCTCTCCCTTTCACACCTGGAGTACCCCGTCTCGATAGCCGAGCTGGTCGGCTGTTTGAAGAAATTCCGAGACCTTGAGGAACTTCGAATTTGTCACGTTCTGGAGAAACCGCCTTGGTTCAGAAACCCGCCCGCCGACATACATTCCCTATCGCAAACACAGTCTGTTAGGCTACCACGTCTTCGCCGGTTGACACTCGAGGAACGCGACGGCTCATCCGCTGCTCACTTCCTCTCTCATGTTACCTACCCGGCGAACACGATTCTGGAGCTTCGCTTCAGGACCAGCCCCCGTGTCAAGGATATTACGCTCGCGTTGCTTGCTTCCAAGCTCAATGGCCTGGAAGCTGACAAGACATCTCATACAATGCGCTATACCACCCTTACTTTGAAGGCAACGGAGTCTAACCATGGCGTCTATGCTGGGTTCTCGGCGGGGAACAGATTACAGGCACAATCACAGGGAGTCAAAGAACTCGCAGACCCGTTCCTCGCTATATTCCTCGGGGATGGCATGATAGAGCCCACAATTTCTCATACATTGCACGCCTTCTCAGTGGGCCGTTGTTACAAGTCTCCGCAGTCGATATCGGGCCTCTTGCAGCGCTGTCCTGGGACGAGGTCTTCGAGGCCATGCCTCGCCTGGAGAAAATCATCGCGGGCGGCGAAGAGGCGGAAATGCTACTAAACATCATGTCGGACGAGGAGTCTTACATTGTTGGAGGTCTATTTTGCCCTCATCTAAAGGAGCTGCATCTCGATTTCACCAGCATGTCTCATCGACCCCTCATCTTGCCGTTGATAAAACGCTTGGCGCAGGCGCTGACGGTTCGGGCGGCACATGGGCCCAGCTTGCAACGGGTGTCTCTTCAGCTCCCTGGAGCTGTTACCCCTGATAAAATCGAGGCACTCTCGCGATCCCCTCTGACGGTAGTCCTGGATGTGAAGATCTCCGAGCCGACTACGCCTTCCCCGGAGGTAACGTGAAGCTAGACAGGCATGAGATAGCAAAATGCGTACGTACATGCAAGCACTATATATTTTGGCAAATCCAGTGACCTGATTGCGTACATAGGCAACCTGTCGCATTCTGGTGTTGGGCTTTGACTTTCGATACCGAGTGTCGATAACGGACTTTGCTTGCGTTGAATCCAGGAAGAAATGACCGTGTTCATGCACATTTTCGCCTGTAGGATAGCGCCAACCAGCATCGCGCGGCATTTGACGAAGTATTCGTACATCTCCGTTGGCCTGCTTATATTCCGCGCATCGCTATTGTATTCGACATTCTCCTTGCATGGATTTCAGCGTATCTGATTCATGGTTGATCTTGATCTCGGTAGCAATATCAACTCGGACGGTCGTTATCAGGTGGAGAGGGTTCAGTGATCCAAACAGCCCGCAGTGCAAGCGACACACCACGAGCCTTCAGTCACCGGGCTGTGCGTCATAGTCACACTGTGGAATATAATGCTCTGATCGGTGCTACCATCACGGGCGAACGCTTCATGCTCGAGATCCTAACCTGCTTGGTTATCATCGGTGAGTCCTCCCTTCGAGATTTTTCAACGCCGTAGTGATACTCATTCTCGGGGTTCATTGTAGCGATCTTCAACAAGAAAAAGTCCAAGCCTAATACTCGGTCGACAGCGAGTCACGTAGCAGCGAGAAACATGTCGGAAGACGATGCCACTGCCCCTACTGCTAGTGGACAATCCGAGCAGCGCAGCCCCGAGCTCGATGCTCCTTCCATCTTCTCAGATGACAAGTCCACTATGGCCCCTTCGTTGAAGAAGGAGCCCGAGGCGGCCGAGAAGCCAAAGCAAAGTAGGTAGCGAAGCGACTGCATTCGACGCCAAGTACTAACGTAGCTTATTCTCAAGCGATCAATTATCTCGAAAAAGCGTGGCCGGTACCGCATATCATGGTCACTTGCGACGGCAGGAAGATGGCATTCGGACGCGACAAGTTGCGCGAATCGAGCTACAAGGTACCGTCATGCGTAGTTTGATTCCGTGCGTGTTGGCTGATAAGGTCTCTTCCCTTGTGCAGAAAGCCCAGAGGCTTTTCTACGAGACCTTTCTCGCCGGGCCTCAAGGGGTCTCTTTGAAGAGTGAAGTGAAAGCTCGCGCCCTGAACGTTCACATACACGCCCACTTCTATCGCACGCGCGGCGATGTGGACGTCGGTCTCGTTGAGATAGGGGATGTCGGTTGGCGCTCCCTTATTGACAACGTCGTCATGATCCAAGTCGTATACGACGATGGCGCGAAGAAAGCTTCGTGATGCGGAAGGAAGGGCTACATATTATGCATGAAAGTCCTCACAGGATCGTGTTCGTAGTGTATCATTTACATAAATTAAGCCATGAAGACATGTTTTGGAAATATCTTGAACTCAGCTAATTCTCAAACTCGCACTTCAGGACGCTCGTACAAGCTCCCCGCCCGCTGTCCACGACATTCGTCTGCATCTTGCCCCCGCTGCTCGGTACCGCCCGTTCGCCTGGGGACATGAGCCTCAAGCCCGATCTTCATCATCGGAGTCCATGTCTTCCCAGCTATTTTGTTCGAGAGCATCCTCCTTCGCGCCTTTAGCAAGGCCATGGTTTCCCGTATCTTTCTCTACCTACACCTCCTTGAAAGCATACGCCGTCGTTTCTTCTGGCCTACCCGCTGTCAAGAAATCAGGATTACACCCCGCGGCTGCCATCACATAGCGAGCACCGTTTCGAGAATAAAGGTACGTATTCGGACCATGAGGACCCAGGCAGCTTTGTATTCATGTTTTCGAGCCAAGCCAGGTCCGCTTTGCGATTGAGATGGAAAATGTTGTTGAGGTGCAATGTCCGAAGAGGAGCGCCAATTTGCTCGCGTCGTAGCAGCAGGCTGTCCAATTCGACGATGAGCGGCTTGTCGTCAAGCGGAGAGGGGCATGCACCGTGATGTCTGTGCAAATGCACGAAGTCCAAGGTCAACGACGTCAGAGCAGGGAGGAGTGGGTGCCTGTTCGGGCCAGAAGATGTAGTGCTGAGAGCTTCGAAGAGGGTAATGGGATCTCCATGACCTAGTTGAAGGCTTTCCAGCTGAGAGCAGACAGCAAGAGATAGCCATTGCCCTACGGTTCTGAACACGGGCCCGTGAGCGCGTAGGGAATGCAACCCTGCCAGTACAGAGATGGGTGGTATTCCCGCAGGGAAGAGAGGAGAGGAGATCTGCGGTATCCCGCCAAGGGTAACAGTGATGAGCGGCATATTCTGGGTGAGTGAAAGGTCTTCCTGAACAAAATCATGCTCGCGCGCAGCTTGGGGACTGGACCCGGTCGTCGACGACCAAATCGAAATGGAATTGAGAGCCATACCAGACTGTCTGAGCTCGATGGAATGGACCTTCTGCGGAGCACCAATGACATTGGTACCATCCAGCCTCGAAACAATAGCAGCCCAGATGCTGTCATAGGCATGCGCGAACTCCCCGTCCGCGTCCGCATTCATTGTTATCGTCGTGCTTGAAGGCAAGATGAGCAGTCGAAGCAGAGTTGCGCAACCCTCGCCATCGCCGGTTTCAGCCAGTTCAATCCTTTGAAGATCCGGAAGGGTAACCTTGGTGGTGCTAGCAAGCAATTCTGCTCGAGTCGCGTCAAGATGGAAGCCTATCTGTTGCAGGCTCAAGACTTGCAAGAGCGGGGTTTCAGAGAGGATGTCGAGATATTCGCGGGGGGATTGCAGCCACACGGGAGACTCCAAGCAGAGCTGTGTCAGCGTCGGTCGCATCAACCCAGTCATAATTGACATAGAAAATCCGCGGATTCGAAGATACGTGAGACTTGGCAGCACGGCCCCTGATAGAAACCAGAAGGTATGAGAGGGAAAGTCGGGCTCCGAGTCGTCTCCATCGCAAACAATATATTCTAGTTGAAGGGTTTCCAACAGGGGGCGTCAGCTCCTTCGTAAAATCTTGATGGTAGATCCCACATTAGTCCGAGGGACAGGACAAGACTCATGTGCTGGATCCGGTGAAGATCTGACTCCAAGGCACGGAGCGACCGAGCTTCGGGGTAATAGTCCCCATAATAACGATCGGGAGTGATCGTAAGAGGCTTGCCTTTGGATCGGGCAAGGAAGGTTTGCATGCATGCGACGTAGTCCGTTACAGGGATTGTAATCCAGAGGGACGGCAAGCCAAGCGCGACCTCTCGCCAATGCCGACAGACATGCGTAACCCTCAGCCACTTGAGTGCCCCGAACTGTGTATGTTCTCTTGGATCCATTACCGAGTAACTGCGTTGCTCAAGGACGTAATAGTGGAGGATCAGGGCAAGGATTTCCGGCGGTAGCTTAGCGATGTGTGGAACGACGGAGTTGCGGTGAGCGTGTAGCTTCAGAAGCTGGTCCGAGACCCGTGCGAGGAATTGAGCATGAGAAGCGATTGCCGCATCAATGCCAGCGTCCGTCGTCAGCCTCGACATATCAATCAGAGGCTCCATCTCTTCAGAGTACAAAAAGGCGGATTAGTCGTCGCTTTTACACGAGAGTCATCGTGCTCGTACTTACCCTTAACTTTACTTGCTTCTATCAATGTCACCGGGAAACGGTATTAATGACCCTCTTCGTTCGTGCGACGTAGGTGAGAACGGCCAAGCGAACGTGCTTGGAGGTCGAGAGTAAGCTGCAATGTTTTACACAGAAGCTCTGCCGCTCATTTGCCAATGGCCACTCGGCGTTTGCCGACGTTCAACGGGAAGGCGTTCGTAAATGGCAGGTGAGTACTTACCTTTGATTCCAACTTGTCGTAATACGGTGCTTGTCCTCCCCAAGTCTCGACTTAGCTTCAAGTACATCTTGCTCCTCCTTATGATTAAATTGTGGTGGAATTACTCTCCAGATGTTCGTGAATTCAAATATAATGGCAGAGGCTCGCTATTACGACTTGCTGTCGAGAAGCAGGCAGCCCTGTGTCGACAGCCTTCAACACTGGCACAAGGTGCGCCGTCAGTTTCATAGCCCATTTTAACTGAATGGATTCATTCACCTGTCACGCAGAAACGAAACAAACCCTATAGGTAGGAGCAGCCGCCGACCAACCCGTCCGTGCAGCTTGCACTGTGCCACGTAAGCGGAGAGTCATGTAGCTGAACAATTGAGTTAGGTCGGCAAGCCACATCAAAAGCTCTTTTGTTTTAGATTTTCGAGCATGTCTTGGCTTGCAGTAGCATGGAAAATGGTGGCATGAAAGTTGGGTGAAAGCGAGTGCGGCCGCCCTGTCACGCATCACGAGTGACAGGGGACTTCCGTGACATCGAGGCACGACCAAAAGTTTGCGATTGATGTTTGGCACTCACGTAGTCGTTGACCATCACATCTACTCTGTGAGGCCTTGAGGGCTATGGCCAGCGTGGAGGTTTCTACAGAGGCTCGCGATGTAAAGCAACTCCATCCTCTTCCTGCTTCTCGGGACGACGCGAAGACGGCGACCCCGACCGCATCTGCGCAAGACTGGGATCCCGCGACGGAGCGCAGAGTCCTTTGGAAAGTCGACCTGCTGCTTATGCCCATCCTCACATTCTCTTATGGTCTCCAATTTGTGAGTCATACTGCTGTACCCTCTACTTCCTACGCTAACAGCTTTGCACCTCTGCTCACACAGTACGATAAATTCGTATTCAGCTCGGCCGCAGTGTTTGGGATGTTGGCGGACCTGGAACTCACTACACCTGTTCCTGGGACGACACTGGTGTCTACTCAGCGATATTCTACCGCGTGCGCCTTGTGTTACTGGTTAAACTTTTCACGCTTTGTCTGACGGCAGGTGCTTACTCATAGCACGGCGGCTTTCTACTGGGGTTACATCGTCGGTGTCCTCCCCATTGCTCTTTTTCTGCAAAAATTTCCTCTTGCAAAGGCTTTAAGCCTTCTCATATTTGTACGTGTGACCTATTATTGACGCGTGCCTTCGACTGACTAGCGGTCAGATATGGGGTATCATTGTGATGCTGACTGTCACTGTCTCTGGATTTCACGGAGCTGTTGCTTTGAGATTCTTCCTTGGCTTGGTAGAGAGTGCAGTCAGCCCTGGTTTCGTTCTACGTACGTCTTTACCTGGCTTCCCCTCAACTGTCTATTGATCTCAGGCTATCGGCCACATCTTCAGTCAGCTCGATGTGGTACACGAAGGCAGAGCTTCCCCTTCGTCTTGGTATATGGTATTCAGCGACTGGATTATTCACTATCTTCAGTGGAATCATTAACTATGCCATTGGACACGCAAAAGGCTCACTTCACCCGTGGAAGTACATGTACGTACAGCCTAATTGCCAGGTCAAAATAAAATATTAATTATAGCTCTGTGTAGGTACCTCGCCGCGGGAAGCATTACAATTTTCTGGTCCCTAGTCGTCCTTTTTGTTCTCCCGGACTCTCCTGCGACCTCCCATCGCTGGTTCAACGAAGCCGAACGCGCAATCTTGGCGAGACGCATGCGTGGCAACCTCGCTGGTGCCGACGTGCGCGCAATCAAGAGATACCAGATCTATGAAGCCTTGAAGGATGTGAAGGTCTGGCTCATGGGCGCTATGGGTGCCGCTATCTATGTCTGCAACGGTGGTGTCACAGCCTTTGGATCACTTATTATCAAAGTACGTCGCCGTTGAACAATATCCTCGGCCAGTGCGCTGAGTTTTCCTCTCCTAGTCCTTTGGCTACTCCAGCTTGCGGGCTATTCTTCTCCAGACCCCCGGTGGAGCCACCACTTGCGTGTCAATTTACCTGACAGGCTATCTCGCTGTAAAACTTGCATATACTTCATATCCCAATATCATACTGACTACATCGGCCATAGAGCCGCTACAAAAATACCCGGACAATCTTGCTGGCCGTCAGCTGCATCCCAGTCATTATCGGTGCCATCATTCTCTGGCGTGGCTCCTGGCATGAGCGTGGCCTCGCGCTATTCGGATACTACCTCATTCCGATATTCGGCGCTCCATACGTCCTCTTACTATCGCTCGTAGCAGCGAACATTGCCGGAGGCACCAAGAAGGCATGTGCCACCGGTGCAGTATTCATCGGCTACAACGTAGGCAACATCATCGGGCCGTATCTCGTAATTACTGGTATTCGCGCCTCACGTTTCGGCAGCTGAGGCTTGGTTTGTAGGTCAACGTCAAGCAGGCCCCGCTGAAGTATCGCACGACCTGGATCGCGACGATTATCGTCATGGTCGTCACCATCGTTGCCGCGCTTCTCCTGCGCTTCGCCTGGGCACGCGAGAACGCACGCAGAGACAAGGACGCGCTGGCATCGTCGCTGCCCGGACGCCCCGAGTCATTTTCGTTCGACAAGACACGGGAGGGGCTAGCCGCGAGGAGCTCGCGCGACAGCGAGACGAGTGTCACTGACGGCCTCATGCAGGTGGACAGGGACCTGACAGACTGGGAGGACAAGAGCTTTAGGTATTCCCTTTAGTTTCGGCTGGTGTTCAGCACTTAGTCATTGACGCGTATTGGGTTGCGATACATGCCATGAATGATAAATCTAGTTGTTTTATGTATGAATACCATTGGACATTGGGAATGGCATGGCAGATACGCCTCTACTTCCTTTCCAGCCGCCGTGAGACAGTGCTGTCTGGGCTTTTGTCTGATGTCTGTGGCCTCTATCTTGCTCACTGCCTTGACCGGTACCTCCCGTGACTATGCCGTCGTCACAACTCTCGGGCTCTGGGAATGACAACGGTCTAATTTTGGAAGCATGTTACGGACGTGCTCAACACGAATTCCATAATAACTCACATTCGCTGTTGCTGGCCCGGAGCTGGACCGATCGTTTGCCGGGAATATGTGTCGGGAAAGCATGTCGTGCAGCATCGCCGTCCCGCCTTTGCCGCAGATTATAAAGTCCAAATTCTCTTCACATCATCTGGAAAATGGGTCTCGTCCATCGCAGAGGAGATGTGCTGTACGGGGAATATGCAGAGCTCCAGCGGAAAAGCGATTGCCGTACGGCTCTGTTCGTTACGCTCAGTCGTCAAAATAAAGATGGAATATACGTATTGCAGACTCACTCTGATATAATGACATTGGGACGGGTCCGTCGCTGAAAAACTGCGTGAGGCCATGTCTAAGTAACATATGAAGAACATACGGGTATTCTACCGGCAACCTGTAGGTCTCGACGTAGTTCTTGGAGGTCCGACAGAATTTGCGCGGTCGAATGATGGTTCTGGCCAATGTGTGCCTGCATTGATGTCACCAATGCCTACACAGCGAGTCTTTTCAGCACAAGCGTAATCCCACATGTGTAGACTTACCTCGACCAAGACATGAACGTCGGAAACGCTATCCGAAATTTGGTTGAGTTGTACATGAGAGCGAATAATGCTCGCTAACTAGGTACAACAATTACCTCAGACGTTTAGGGACAAACTTAAAATACGCGCACCTGGATGCAATCAAACGCCTTTCGCAACTCCTGCTCGCAATCCTGTATCTGGCGCTTGTCGGACGCGTTGTGCAGCAGCTGCGACCAATAACTACGCGCTGCAAGCTTTCGCAGAAGGCACTGAACCCTGCCTAGCTGACTAACGCGAAGATATCGTCAGTTGCACTAGATAGAGATAACGGATGCACACACTCGCTGAAGTTGATGAGCTGTCCACGGAAGGCGGCGTCGATCCGCGCAGTACTACCGCCTGCCTGCCCTAGCGTGTCGCTCATGGTGCTCAGATAATGGGACGCGAGCCTCACGAGCCTATCGCAGTCCTCCTTGTTGGCACTTACAGCCTGAGATGCCAGATGCACCACTGTCGTCAGTTCATTCTGGCACAACATATCGTTTCTCCGCTCGCACCTGACCGAGAGCTGCGATCTGGCCCACCAAGTCTGCCACGTTTTTGAGGATTGCGATGTTTATGGGCCCGTCTGCGAGCGTAGAAATCACCTGCGAGACCGCTTGTACGTGGTCGCACAGCCGGCTGTATGTCTGTTCGCGCTGCGTCCGCTTGGAGCTCCCATGGCCAGGCACTGGGAGCACATAGACTTCAAGCATCCCTGACAGTACGGAGCTGCGGTGATTGCTCAGCGGTATGCACATAAGAGCGTGATTTTGGGAGAGGAGGAGGACAGAGAGGTGCAGAAAAGCGGGACGGCACGACGAGCAACCGTAGAGTCCATAGCTGGATTGCGTGCCGTGGTGTGCCCAACATGTGTTGTCGTGCATAGAGAGAGCGGTATGCAGTTATCCCAACTGGGTAATCATGGTGGATATTTCGAACAGCGATCCCGGCTCGAGGCCAGAGCACACTGCACCACGAAACAACGTGCGGCACCTTGTTTCGGTCTTCAACTTCTTTCGCCGCTATAACAAAACCCTATCAATGCACCGGATACTTCCAGAAAAAGGTACACATACCCGACGGAAACTCACAGATATCACGGTAAAGGAGCCATATCTCCACGAGGACTAGTCTGGTGATCTATAACGACTCCGAGTCGTCACCGTGATGTTCAAGTCAAGGGGTCCGGAGGCGAGCCAATGAATGACACTAGACGTAGGCCTTCTCCAGCTCCAACTCCGCCAGAGATATGCCCGCTGGTACGTAAATCTTCGAGCATGCCCCGCTTGTTATCACCTTCCAAGGAATCCTACGCACACGACTGTCAGAACGTATGCAATAATGCCAGTGCAGTCAGTTCAGAGCTCACCGAGGGTGGACTCAGAGGCTATATAACGCCGTAGAGAACAGTGGCAAGACCACCGCACAATGTACACGAGTCGGTCTGTACACTGCGACACGGATTTTCACTGTGTCCGGTCCAACTTCAGTAACTGTAGAAGTGCAGCGCATACAGCGTCACTCCTCTACCGAGGCCTAGAGGAAGCTAGGATGGTTACTCACCTGTAGGTTGGTTGATACACACGTTAGTGGGTTGAGAGTTGTAAGAGTCTTATTAGAGTATGGCGCAGAGGGCTGCCTTATATACAATACTAGGTGGCTGTACTACAAACAGACACAAATAGATACCAGGACAATAGACAAATAGGTATCGTCATGGTGGAACCCTGGTAGAACAATAGAGAAGATATGAGTAGAGCGCTTACGGCGTCTATCGACTCAACACTCCTCCTAACCTAGCACGGCGTACTGCCTGCGCTGGTTTTTGTCAGCGCTAGTTAGCAGCGATGCGAAGTCCGAGCATTGGTCGGAACTTCTCAATCTTGACCCTGCCCAGGATTCTTGGTAAAGATATCTGCGGGATTATCAACGCCAGGCACGAAGAGTACTGACGTGGCCAGCTTCGACGACATCGCGAATGTAGTGGTAGCAAATGTCGATGTGCTTAGTGCGCTTTTCGTGAGTTTTCCGAGAGCGAATAGAGCGCCCTGGTTGTCGCTGCAGATGGGTACTTTCTAGAAGTTGTAACTGAGTTCAGAGAGGATATTTCGAATCCACATGACTTCTACCGGGAGCAGTCGCTGAGTGCCATGTATTCGGCATCTTTAGTCGACGTTGCTACAGACTTCTGTGTGAAAGAGCTCCAGTTAAAGGCTCCTCCTGCAAGCATTAGCAGGAAGCCAGTCACGAGAGCGGCCGGTTGGAAGCAGCCGCCCAATCTGCATCGGTGTCGCCACCAAGCCTAACCCGGAAGAGCCGTCATACTCGAGTGTGTAGTTACGAGTGCCTGACAGGTAGCGGCAGATATACAGCGCTCTGTTCAGGGTGGTCTTCAGACGGGTTCGCACTGAACTGTGCGAGCTTTGTGACAGCGTCGCAATGTCCGGTCGTGTACCGAGCATAATATAAAGGAGTGAGCCTATCATAATTTGGAAACGGCTCTGGCGAGCTTTGTTTAGCTCTCCTTCATTTGGTTGAGGATATAGCCCTCGGGAAGCGGAGTCTTTGCCATTTTGGCATTGGTCTGGCCGCTAGCGTTCGAGTACCTTATCAAGGTAGGCACATTGATCAATTACGATCTTGTTGCCGACTCGTTGTATGCGCATGCGTAGAAACTCCTTTACGTCGCCCATATCATGACACTCATCGTTTCATGGGACTCCTTTTCTTGGAGTACTTTTGCACTACGTCCGGGCGAATAGCGTCGTCGACATGACTACGGCGATGACCATGTCATTGCCTGCGCCTTTAGCGTATCGCCAGCATCGGACTTCAGTCTTTTTGAAGCCGAGCTCAGCCATAGACTTGCTAAGGGCTTCCATACAGGACAGTCCTGCCTGCTTAAGCGTAAAGGGGCGCGAACAAGACCGAAGCACCTGTGCTGAGCAGGAAAGCCATCGGATTCCAGTGTAGATCTCCTCATCTGGTCAGTCTGTAAATATGCGTTGCGCACATCGAGGCCAGTAAGAAAAAAGCCTTCGAGTGCAGCAAGGGCAATCACAATCTAACGGTTTCAAACCGTACGACTGGAGAGAAAGATTTTGTCATAGTCGATTCCTCAATTTGAGAGAAGCCGCGAGCTACAAGTCGCGCTTTCTTTCGACCATCTGACTTCTCATCAAAAGCCAACGGTTCTTAATAACGCGTTTGCCTTTTGACGTGGGCGAGTTCGAACACGCCTCTTTTGCTTAATGCATCGAGCTCGTCTTTGCATGCAGCGCGCCATTCTACCTGCTGTTTGCAGGCAGGCGTTATGTCGCGTAAGTCCAGTCTCGGACTGAAGACTTTATTCGCGTCAGGGATCGACTGCTTGGGCAAGCAAATAATTGTAGAAATTTTCCTTAGGCACGATCGTGCAGTCGTCATCTGACATTGGGCTTTCGCTTAGAGTGTCAGTGGCTCAGTGATATCCGAACAGGTTCGAGCTGTTCGGATGTAGAAGAACTATGGAGACGTATGGCGGGGACATCGGGCTGCTTGCTAGACTGGCCCGCGGCCTTGGTAGCTAACCTTGGTGGGCTTGGTCTCCAGCCAGTCTGCTTTTCCCTGGATACTGCTCTATCGGCCACCAAAATCCGTGTGGTTGTGACTGGTGGGTATGCAGACCTGGATTTTGACTGGGATCCTTCGTGCG
>JAKOGH010000964.1:0-11614 GCA_024811115.1 Terana coerulea
CTGCCTTTAGCCCAACTGAGCAGCGGGGCAAGCGGATGTGAGTCTCTGCGATAGCAAGGAGGTTGTAAGCGAGTGGATTGGCAAATCAACGAAATAAAATGTACCTTTATTCTGCCGGATCTTATCTTACTAGAGCATCGTGTATATGCAAGACTCATATGAGTGCTCGGGAGGCGTCAGGGTAGCTGCAGTCCGTCCAGAGGCACGAGGAGATGTGCCACAGGGCCAAACAAGGTGCATTGGCCGTCCTGCGGGACTACGTAACCTGACTTAACCCTGCTCGTTGCCTTGCACACTGGACAGAGGTGCGTGTTGCTATTGTATTGCGCCGTCGTTTCCATCTAAGTCGATATCTTGCAGCTTGATGAGTGAAGCTTGCACCTTGAAGTTGAAGACTTTGAATGCTTGCAGCAGGCGAAACAAAATCTGTAGCGGAGAAGATGTGTATTGGCAGAGAACCCCTGCTCACCCTCAGCACGCCTCCGCTGGCTGTGGTGGAGGTTCTGCTGGCGGGATGCATGGGCGACTCCGACGGTGCCCGGACGCTTTCGTCGGCGCTCGACGCCCAAAACCACCTGATGGACTCGGTCACCTGATATGTTGATGGGCGACGCGCCGGGCGTCTCGATCGCGTTCAACTGTGTTCGACTTCTTCTCAACACATCCACGACCTGCCCACGACCCCGACGACCGCCTCAAAGCCATCATTCCCGATTCCACGAAATTGTATCCTTCCAATAGGATATATCGAACGATATCCACGAGTAAGAAAACTGGTAAGCCAGTCGCGTAGTTTCCGCCGCTTTACATGTTCTGAAGCGTGTCCAACCCTTTTCTCCTAGCTGCGTAGTGAACAGAGTGAAATCGCTGACCTTTCAAACGGAATTGGCTATTATCATAACGCAATAGGTAGACAAACTTCTGTTCGTGCTGCACATACCAATCTAACGCGTTGTCGATTGACAGCGACATAACATCCGCTGCTACCGCTCGGTCTAAGCTCCAATCCGTGTCACATAATTACCTCTATCGAGTCTTACTTGGAGACGTCACGGCACTGACATCCAACCAGTAACTCCCCACAAATCTTCAAACAAATCTTACGACGGGCTGCGAACCAAGCCCGTCGTTCCTTGCAGCAATGTCCTCCGAAACAACCCAAATCCTATTTCACTCGCCCGCCCTCAACTCTCTCAAGCGTGAGCAACTGGTCAAGCTATGCAAACGCCACGGGCTCAAGGCAAACGGCAAGAACGCCGACATGATCCAACGCTTGAAGCTGAAGGCCCACGAACTGCCGTCCGAAGCCGTGGAATGGCAAGACAGCTCGGACGAAGAAGTCGTCGATATGCCACCCCGCCTATTCCACAGCAGCTTGCCCGACCAAGCGAACAGTGGGAGATAGTTATGGACGATATTGAGGAGGAGGACGAGCCGTCGTCGCGGTCAGGCACCCTGACATCCATGAGGACTGTGCGTAATGCTGGCACCGCAGGTTTGGCACAAAAGCTCAAAGGGTTCGTAGAGCGTCGTACCTCACATTTGATTGCTAACAATGTCCATTTGCAGCTTCAGCATCCGGCTCGGTAACCTCATCTCTCAAAGCCATCGCAAGCTCCTTTGGCTTCAACCGTACAGGCTCGAACAAAGCCTCCACCGTACGGTCACTACCTAACCCACCAACCACAAGCAGCGAGCTTGTGCCACCGTCCAGTCTACTGAACGAAGAACCTCCCTTTGAGCCACTTCCTGGCGCACCTGCACGCCCTGGCAAACCTGCGCCCGCCAATGCTCGCCTGAGCACCGGCGCAAGCGCAAAGCCGGGCATTACGACCACCATCCGCCTCATCTCCTCCGAGAAGGTCAAAGCCGCGTCCACTATCATGAACACGCCACCGCGCCTCGCGCCGTACCAGACGACGTTCGACCTTGACATGGGCACGCCCGGCGCGACGAAGAAGATGATGTGGCCCCCGACCCCGGCAATACCCTGAATGGTGGCCGCGTGTACCCCGTGATTCCTGCGGCCGACATCAGGCCACCGCCGGCGTGGAACATCACCGCGAGCACGCCCGTTAAAGGTGGTAGCCCAGCGACCCCAGCGAAGACCTCTTCGAAGGATATGCCCGGAGACATAGACGACGTCTTCTCTCCGGCGAAGCCTGTGCCAGGGAACAGCAACGCCGCCGCCGCCGAAACAGAGCTCAAGGCTCACGCAAAGCCTCAAACCCGGCTGTCCGTCTCGCACAACGAGCCCTTCCTCTTCGGCTCGCCACTCCGCGACACAGCATGTCCAACCAGCAGTTTAACACCGCCGCGCAGGACGTGCTCGCCGAGATGAACCAGCGCCTCGCCGCGGCGGGGTGCAGCAGCTGGAGAAGACCGTCCTCGAGAGCATATCCAGGCCCCTGCCGAGCGTCCCCTCTGTTAGGCCAGACGCGACGAAGGCTGACGACCGCTTCACGAAGGCGCACGAGGAGACGTTCGGCAAGATGGACTCGATCGCTAACCATTATGCTGCCCGACGCGGGCAGGCCCAGCAGACGCAGTCGGTGCTTGGGGCCGCGAAGAAGCGCAAGTCGGACGCTCTGGGCCTCGCGGCAGGCCCCGCAGCTGCGAAGCGCAGGAGCAACGTCGCGCAGGCACGCGTTATCAGCAACGGCTCGCGCAAGAACATGATTCCTGGCGGTTTCGACATGGATGACGATGACGACGATGAGGAGGAGGAGCGGGAAAAAGAGGAAGACGCGGGCGACCGGCGCGCGTCGAAGCGGATTCGTATGGTTGAAAGTGAAGATGTCACAAAGGGCCGTCGGGTGTCGCTCCTTCCAACGGATGGGAAGACAGACGAGGAGCGCGCAGCAGAAGAGAAGAGACGCGAGCGGGAGAGGGAGGCAGTGAAGAGGAAGATCGATGCACGCAGACGGAGCAGTCGCGGTCGGGTCAGTGGCGTCGGGGGCCGAGCCTCTGTAGCTGCAGGTGAGCTGGTTACGAGGCAGGGCATAGTGCATATACTGACTATATGCGCTGTTTTAGCCAAGTCCAAGCCCTCCCGCTTTGGTTTCTTCGCAGCGGCGAAGAGTGCAGTGCGCAATGTGTGGAATATGGGTGCTGGGGTACCCGCCAAAGCTGCCTCTGCACCTAAACCACCAGTGCCGACCCAGGCCTCTAGAAGCAGGGTTCCCAGCAGTAGTATCAAGCCGGCCGCCCCATCTCACGCGGCTGCACCATCGACGTCGCAGCTCAAGGCTAATGCAACCGCAGCGAATTCTCTTCCGTCTACCCGTTCACGGTCACCCATCCCAGCATTCACGGGCGCAGCTCAAGGTGGCAGTCTTGCTGCTCCTCCAGGCGGCACGGCACCCCTGCGGATGCGTTCGTCTAGCAACCCTAAGAATGCATCCGGCGCTTCTTCCATGGGTGCACGTACAAGCATGGCCGCCGGATCCTCTAACGTCTCGTCAATGGGCTCGAGGCGGACTGCCTCTATCAACGTTCCAGCAGGATCCCGGGACACGAAGAGCCCTCCTCCCAACCCAGGTTCTGTAGAAGGATCAGCGCGCAAGCGCACCATGTCGACCCTCCTCGCGCCGACGGCGAGCTCTTTGGCGAAGCGAGCCAGCGTTCACAAGCAGGAGATGCCCGCAGGCAAGACCAACGTTCTGCCCGCCGTCGGCGAGTACTCCACGTCACCGAGCACCCTGCAGCAGATCACGAACAGCCGCGCGACCAAGTCGCCCGGGTTCACGCCCATGTCGGCGCGCACGACGAAGATTTTCAGCCAGCCGCTGGCCGGGCTGGGCAGCCCGACAGCGAAGGGCCGCACGAACGAGAATGCATCGCTGGCTGCGACCGCCGCGAAGCTCATGAATGCGCCGCCGGCGCCTACGGGTATCCCTGGAGGTACTGGCACGACCGACGCCGGGCCCGCGGTGCCGCCGAAGCCCAAGGCCCTCATCGCGCGCAAGCCACGCATCTCGCGCTCGAAGGTCATCGCCAAGGTCGGGCAGCAGCGCACCGTCTCGGGCTCTTCCTCGTCCTCGCGCACGAGCATTGGCTCGGCCGCGCGTGTGCGCTCGAGCCTCGGCGCGGGCCCGCGGCGGTCTGTCAGTGGTGCGAAGGGCACGCGCGTGTCCAGCAACGCGGATGTGCTCATGAGCGCAAGGAAGAAGGCGCGGCAGAGCGATTATATTCGCCGGAAGAGCCGCATCGGGAGCTCAGTGGGGCTGGCAAAAGATCCAAGGGTGCAGTCGAGCGACGCGGCTATGGATGTGGATGGGTAGAGGCCTCTCCTGGTATTTGGTGTGCTCCTGTTTATTTTTTTGAATGTATTAGCTATTAGCTTGCTCGGTCTTCCTGTGACTGTCTAGTTCTCTCCGTGTATTCTCTTTTATCTTGGTCGACCTCTTCATCGTATTGAACGCCCACACTCGAGCGTGTGCTAATTGGAATTACGGCTACATGTCCGCGTACATTCGAGCACAACCATGCCTCTATGATCTGCCGCACGATTGTATTCTGTGCTCTGGCTGACTTGTTTATACGGAGAATGATCATGTCCGGGAACACTGCAGATTCCTGCTTATCTCCCGACTCCCTACATCATCCTCGCAGTCGCAGCAATGGGCGAGAATCTGAATCAACCAATCTCTCACGCGCCTATGTGCACGTAGTTAACACATCTCTCCAGGTAGTCCACCGCATTTTCCTTCACAAGCTTCTTCCTCAGTCGTGTTGTCGCCCGAGACAACGCCCGCGCCGCCCGTTTGTATCCCACCTCCAACGGGTAGTCGGAGGGCTTGTCGGTAAGCATTTCTTGATAGAAAAACCTCGCAATGTCGGGTCCGTCCGTGTACTGCATCTGCCACATCGTCCCGACGACACTGCGGAAACCAGAGAACTGCATGGCCGCCGCAAGGTGAAGAGCCTCCTCGGATGCGCTGTCAGGCGTCTGCTCCGCGGTATGGCAAGCGGAGAGGAATGCGAACTCGGCGTGAGGCACATGCGAACGGATAATCTCGAGTAGGCTGAGTTTCTGCTGACCGAGAAGCTTGAACGAAGATTCAAACGGCTTTCCTGGTGAAAGATGGCCGTGACAAGCAAAGTGTGCCCAGTTTGCACGCTTGAGCCTATCGATAACTTCCCCAGCGGTGGCCTCCGCTCCTTGGACCACTTCCAACGCTATGCGTTTCTCTTGCAGGCCTCGAAGTACAGATAATTCTTCTCGAGCTCGGGGCAAAGTGTCGTCCACCTGAGCAACAGCGAGAAGCCGAGGCATGCTATCCCGTGCAGAGGAACCGCGGGGATTTGAACGAGCTTCCACCAAGGCGGCGAGGGTTGGTGTATACGACAACGTGTATAGGGTGGACAGATACACCCCAGATTCGCGGTTATATGCGGCGTGAAGCGGCAGTCCACATAGCACCGATGTCGGGCACCACCAGATGCGCGAATGCGGAGCAACCTTGAGATCCTTCAGTTGCTGTACGACTGGGCCAACGACAAGGTCCCATAGTTTATCCACTGTGTACTTCAGTGAAGCTCGATAGGCCGTCGGAACACTCCAACAATGCTTGCCACCACGCGCCTCGAGAAGACGCTGTGACAGCGTGTTCATGGTCTGGTAGAAGTCTTCGGACATCGAGGACAAAGGTACACACACCGGGGACCGCGCACGGTGTAGAATCAAGGCGTCCGAGCGATATTCGTTGTGATTGACAATGATGACTGGCCCCTCTACCGCTGCCTCCTGCAGAACGCCGAACTGAGGTAACCCGAAGAAATCATCAAATCCTGGCTTTTGTCGAATCCTTGCGACGATTTCGTCCAGTCTGGCGGTCACTGTGCGTTTCTCATTCAACATCGCACCGAAGCGATCTTCGTGCAAAGCTTCGCCGGGGGCGAGAGACCTGTTCGTAAACGGACGCGGTGCGGTGGCCAGTGCGTCAAGGACTTCAATTGTCTGCATGAATTCTTGTCGTAACCCCTCGTCTTGTTCAGCGAGTCAATCTTCGAGTGGTATTCGGAAGCGCCGCACCTCAGACCAAAGAAGTGCTCTCCCATGCTCGAGCATCTCCACCGCGGCGGGCAGGTCAAGCACTTCCAACGCGTACGACGCGCCATCCAACGGAAGCGAGTTTTGCGCACAAATAGCCTGGTGTTGCATTTCGAGGGTAGGGTAGACAACCAAGGCTTTCCGTAGAAGTTTAACAGATGTCTGATATACTTCCATGGTTGTGACTCCGAAAAATGCCTCTCTCCAATTCGGCGTCCAATCTGTGCCAAGAGGGATGCAGATCTTAGCTGCGCAGAGACGGTTACAGCTGAGGTTAGATGCGCTGTACACTCCTGGAGCATTCGAACACACTCCTGTAGGTGCCCACTGGACCCCGGCGATGTATGTTCAGAAGAGAGGTACAAGTCATAGAGACTGTTTGCCAGATCATGCATCATCGAGAGCCGGGCAGCATGTCCAGAAGGATATAGATTTAGGGCTTCCCGATGGTAGTTAATTGATGACTGCAGATGATTGGGGTCGCCTGAGTGTTTATACTGATCCCGGAGCGCCTCTGCAAGATTGGAATGGAATAGCCCACGATCGGGATGATTGGAGGGAAGCGACTCTGACGAGAGGGCATGGCGGTAATAGGTTATGGACTCAATGTCTTCCATCTGACCGGTGTGTTGAAAACGGGCTTGCAGCGCTTCCGCTATGCTGTGCTGCAAGTGGTAATGCTGACCAGTGTGCTCCAAAGAGCATAACGCAAGGGCATCACGGAGGTAGGTGATGGACTCCTCGATATCTTCCGTCATACCAGTCTGTCGATAACGACTGTTCAGCGCATACCCTAGATTATTTAGGAGCTCGTGCCGGCCAGCGTGAGCAGAGGGAAACAGAGACAGGTTCTCCCGGTGATACGTTATGGACTCTTCGAGATCCTCCATCTGACAAGTCCGCTTGAATCGGCTCATCAGCGCAGCTGCTAGGCTGATCAACGCCAATTTCCGGTGAGGGTGCCCAAAGGGACTCAAAGCGAGAGCTTCACGGTAGTAGGTGATGGACTCCCAAGATCCTCCATCCGACCAGTCCGTCGGAAACGATTAATGAGAGCATTTCCCAGGCTGATCAGCGAGGAGGGCCGGTCAGGGTGACCAGATGGAACCAAAGCGAGTATTTCGCAATAGCAGGTGATGGTCTCTTCAAGATCCTCCATCTGACTAACCCATTGAAAACGATCGCCCAGCGCAATTCCCAAGTTGAACAGCAAGTAGTGCCCGTCGGAGTGGCCAGAGGGACACAAAGCACGGGCTTCGCGATGGTAAGCGACGGACTCCTCAATATCTTCCATCCGACCAGTCCGTCGGAACCGGTTGTTGAGAGCAATCCCCAGGTTGCTCAGGGAGTAGTGCCGGTCAGGGTGACCAGAGGGACGTAAAGCAAGGGCTTCGCGGTGGCAGGTGACGGACTCCTCAAGGTCCACCATTTGACCGGTCCGTCGGAAACGATCACCCAGCGCAACGGCCAAGTAGAACAGCGAGCAGTGCCGGTCAGAGTGGCCAGAGGGACGCAAAGCAAGGGCTTCGCGGTGGCAAGTGATGGATTCCTCCACGTCTTCCATCTGACCAGTTCGTCGGAAGCGATCGCTAAGGGCATCGCCCAGGCTGCTCAGGGAGTGATGCCGGTAATTGTAACCCGAGGGACGTAAGGCGAGGGCTGTCCGGTAAAAATTGATAGACTCCTCGATATCCTCCATCTGGCCGGTCTGTAAGAAACGCCTCTGGAGCAAATACCCCAGTTTACTCAGCGTGTAGTATCGATCAGGGTGACCAGGAGCCTGCAAGACGAGGGCATTGCGGTGGCAAATGATGGAATTATCGATATTCTCCATGTGATCGGCTCCTGACTTTGACCGCAGTGTCGTTTGGAAGCCGGATCGTCAGACGAAGTAGCCTCCCAGTGCACGAGTGTTCGTACGTTCAGGCTTCGTAGCGAATGATACCTGATGCGATGTATCGGGCACCGTATTTACATTGGATCTTATTGAAATGGTACTCACAAGGATGGAGCTGCGAATGCTGCCAGTTAAACGATGGTAAGCAGATGGGAAGTGCGTGTGCAGGGAATTCTGCGCAAATGCCTTCCAGCAAGGCAACATCGCTTGTGAGTGAAGTCAATTCCAGAGCGCGGTGTTAAACCCACCGTAGGAGAGCGGAGTGGGTCGTTGCCTAAAGCACGGCGTGCGGCATATTTTGCGTGGTCGAGATGGCCGTTCGCGGAGACCGCCGAGGTGAAGCGCATTGCCTTTGTGGCGCCAGTCTAAGCGTCTCACGAGCAAGGCGCCCAAAAACAGAGCAAAATGTTCATCAAGTTTAACTCGGAATTTCTCCTTCGCCTGCGAGCCGCAATGTCTTACCGGCATCACCAGCCCTACATTCAGCGCAATAACGCCTCAATTTAGAAAGGCTCATAATGGCTCGTAGCCCGCCTCAACTGTCGTTGAGCAGCACGTCGTCACTGGCAGCCTGCAGGGCCTGCCGCTCTCATTGCGCCGTCTTCCAAGTTGTCTCCTGGAAGGTGTCAAGTCTCGAGGCACTGTCACAATGCTCAAGGGGCTTCATCAGCTCGAACATGTACACTCTACAGTAGGCATAAAAGTTGATGTAGGACTCATGTATATACAACGCGGTGCATTTCAGGCATATAGAGCCTATGCGCATAGCACAAGCGACCCACATAGCTAGTGCTTAGTGGTGGCTGCAATGCGTTCAAGAATCGGAGATTCCTGTAGCCTTTCCGTTAATACGCCACTTCCCTACTCGTATCCTGGGTGCTTCCAGTCCAACTCCTCCTCTATGTAGCGCACGTTCAATAAACATGAATTCTAGATACGGCAGACCGACTGACCTATGGCGTCTCCGTATGCCACCGACACGTCCTCGAAACCAGGTATCATCGCATATTTTCCCAGAATGTGGGGAAATACATGCGTTCGATTTCGCAGACGGTTCCAACTTTGCACCAGGACCATCTCTTTGAACGTTCCCTGGTCCGCAAGCTCGGCGAGGGTGTAATAGACTTGACGAAGTATCGTAGGCTGAACAGCCTTCCAAACCGCGTGCGACAGGATGTGTTTTTGTCGAGCCTGTTGACGTCAACAACGATAGTATCAAGCGCAGAATTGGTGTTGTTTGTTGCCGTTGCCAGGATGCTCCAAAACAACAACCAGTCAGTGAAGTCCCCTGGAGCGTGATAACACACCGTCACGCTTAGACTACGCAGCAAAGTGCAGCAAGAGATGTCCAGCGCGACAGAGGAGTCATCTATTTCAACATTAAGTATCCTTTTACACACGAGAGGTGCTATGTAATACATACCTGTGAATACAGATGTTGTGAGCCCAATCGAGAGGTGTGTGAGGCTCTTCGAGAGAGCAGATACTAGTCTCTGTAAAGGACCCGAAGTGTAATGTTGAATGTTCAGAGTGTGGAGGGTGTTAACGGACGCTGAGCGAGTTATACATGCTACGATGGCTTCTGGAGGGGACTGTAAGACGGTGAGGGATTTGATTGCTAGCTGAGTCTGTGCTTCTTGGGCTGGCTCTCTATGTTTCCGTGAATCGTATGGCTCCAGATAGACCTCGTTGATCGTGGAAAAGCATTCCAACAGGTCAACAAGAGATGCATCCTCATAGACACCGCCACTCGTACGCACTGTCAAGGTGTCGATGGAAGGGAGCGTAGAAAAGGTGCGAGTCAGAGGGCCCGAGAGGAATAAGTCCGAGAGCGAGACGTCCTGCAAACGGGGGGAGTAGTGAGAGTAACGACACGAAGAAATGCGGGTCGACAGCAGAAGATATATTTCCCTCGTTGGTTTCTCCAAGCTCTTCTCCCAATTCAATGGCAGGAAAGTAGGCTGTGAACCTCAGCTGGCGAATGCATGCGGCAACTTCGGGATTCCGCCGAATGAAGCGGTAGAGGTGCGTCAAGTTCTTCCGAGGTACCCTACCACCCCAATCAGACCTCTCCCAGCCCCGGAGTACTTGGACAACTGGCTCTTCTTCGTCCTCAGAATGTAGCATCTCCGTGCGCGGCCCGTGTCGGAAGGAATACGAGATGTCGTGGAAGAGATGGGGGCGGGTGAGCGCATGCCATGTGCTCGAGACCAGAGAGCACGAGCAAAGGCTGGCTTTCCTCTTGGCAATTGCAGTCCCGCCATTCGTCCAGCCTGGGCCAACTCTGAGGTGTACCAGCACCGCGTCTACCAGTTCCGCTGGAAGATGCGGGATACTCTGCAAATTCACCGCCTGCATGGAAGTAGGAGTACAGAGAAGAAACCTGGAGTGTCGAGAGAGATGGTGTGAGTAGAATTCACGCTGAGTAAATTTGAGGCAAATACTGTGGCTGTGAGCAGGACTTGTGTCAAATCAACTTTGGATGGACTTGGTCTTGGGCAAGTTCGCTGAGCGCAGCAGTCCGCTCGACAGTCTCGAGGTCCCAAGTCGATAGGGCTTAGCGGCCCGCCGAAGGCCGAGCACGCACGTGCACGTCTCACGTGCAGGTTCGCGTGTTGACGCGTCTTTGGTGGAAGCAGTTGAATCTCCGCCCGAAATCACCCTCATCCCCATCGCTGTCAGCGAGGTCGGGCACTTGAGCTCGCCGCTTCGCCTGACGATCACCGCTCGATGCCAGCCGACGACGAGCATGGCTCGAACGAACCCCTCACTCTGGCCGACATCATGCATACGAACTCGCTCACCGTCGCCTGCTCCCATGTCTCATGTCGCAGACGTACAACTACCTAACATCACTCATACAATAACAACTACCGAACCGCGCAGTGAAGGCGAGCCAACAGGAGGCGGTCAAGATGCCAGTGGCGATGCTCAACCATCTACCCCTCCTATTCAAACTTCACCGTTTGAACACAAGACGGGCTCAGACCCGCCACCAGCCGAGCACACGAATCCTTCACGTTCTGGCAACACTGACTCTTTAGGCCCTCGTCTTGACCCTTCGGAAGAAGAGCCCGAGATGATTACCCAGTCAGAAGCCGAAGAGCTGCAAGCCAGGCTTGTTGCATTGGGACTGCAAGCAGGCACAGATTCTGCGTCGTCTTCGCAGGACGCATCGTCAAGCCGCACGCCAGTCGAGAGAGAGCTAGGTAGCATGGTCAGCATGCATCTGCTTTACGTCCGTGTTTTCGCTCAGCCTTTGCTAGGTGTTCAGATTGTTGTCTCACTACAACTACGTCTCTCAACCGGATCTAGCCGCTCAGTTGGCCACACAAGCAGAAACTATCGCTGCCCTTACGACTCAACGGGACCTGCTTGTTCGCCAACATGCTGAAGAGGAAGCGGCCTGGCAGGCACAGCGCGCAGGGTGGGAGCGCACCGCCGAAGCACTTATTGCTCAGCGTACCGCTGCTGCCACTGTTGGTAAAGAAGAAGTGAGTTATAACGGTCAAATACACTTTGTAGTGTTTTTGTATCTAGATGCAGTGTTTAATTAATACTATCAGATTGTCGACCGACTTGTTGCTCGTTTAGAAGATGAGAATAAGAGACTGAGATACAAGGTGTGTAATCGCCTGAGAGTCGTCGCCCCAGAATGCTGC
>JAKOGH010000965.1:0-14448 GCA_024811115.1 Terana coerulea
GGGATTCCCAAGATTTTGCTGTACGACTGTCATCCTTGAAGACGTCCATGCGAGCCATGTTTTTGCGTGGACAGATATGATACGTTCTGAATATGACAAGCCTGGTTGATTTCCTTCTGCCCTATCATCGATGTGTTCTGATACATTCCATCCCAAGTGATCGCATATGTGGCCTTTGTGTTTTATGACATGTTATGATCGTCTTCAGGCACCGCTGTCGGGGGCGATCACACCGAACATCATAAGCTCAAAGCCCGGGCTCATGGTCCGCCGTCCGTGAGCACTGTTTGCTATGTTCCGTCAAACTGAACACTAGCAAAGACATGATCATCTGCGGAAGGCCGGTCAGGAACACGGATACTTGGAAGCTCAAGCTCAAGCTCGCGAGGAGCCGGTCTATGCCCGCGTGGTTAGCGGTGTGGCTGGGCTGGTCTGGAAAGGCGAACAACTCAACAGCTTTTTCTGGATATCGCGTGCAGAGGATGGACATTTTCTCTGTGTGTCAAGTTTATGTTGGGATGTCGAGGCCAAACTGATGAAGAATGAAGCATGGACTGTCTTGTGATGTGGCTCTCAGGAGAGGATGTGCGCTGACATCCATCACGGAGGATGGCTGGCATATGCATTATGTCCCATTGGGAAGACCACGTTTGAATTGCACTGACGCGGACACGCTCTGTGCAATCGTTCTCAGAGCTTTACGTGTTCCGGTGCAAGAGCGGGAGTCTATTGGGACTGTTCGGAAGTAAAGAAGCTTTTATTGCACCCTTTGTCATTCATGAACGTCCACGAGCCTGAGTTGTACGCGATGCGCGAATAATGACACGTTTGAAGGGGAAATGAACCGCAGCAATCCAAAAGTGCTGATATTTATTCCTCTACGAGAAGACTGCCATGACCACTTGTGTGACCATAAATAGACTACGCTGGACGGCAAGTATTAAGCGCGTCTGTGGGAAGTCTCAGGAATGTGCAACACTAGACACAAGTCGTACATCAGCCTTCGAGCTGTAGACGGACGACATCCTCACGTACCCAATTTCCCAGGATCCATCACTCGGTGTGCATAGGCCGAGGGATTGCACGGGCTGCACAGGCGGAAAACAGGCCGCCTCCGCCGCAGACGCAGTTTGAGCCTAGCCCACCACCGTCAGGTTCGCGTCAGCTCTCCATCATACGTCCACCCACACTACGAAGAACGCACCAAAGCAGTCCAGCAAGACGTCAAGGTACTGTTACTCAGATTCTCAAAGAAGAAGCGGCACGTCCCGAAGGTGAGCTGCTCGATGTGGCCCGGCGCAACGTCGAACGTCGGAGCTGTTATGTACCATGCGAAGGCGTTAGACAAGCGATCACGACGTGGCAGAAGAAGGGAGAGAACTGACAGATAGACCCGTTGAGGATGGTGATCGAGTCAATGATGGTGTCGCAGTCCTCCGAGATGGGCGGCAGGTCGCCGATCTTGCCGCAGGTGTTCGTGCCTGCACCCAAGTGAGTTCGTGAATCGGTAATACGCAACTGAGAGCGAACACATACAAATCTCGTTGCAAACGTTCGTCGTGGCGGTCGGCGCAGGAGCACTGCTTGTAGAAACCACAGTGGCGGTGCTACGAACGGAGCTCGCAGAGCTCTTAGCGGGTGCTGGCGCAGGCCTACATCCAGCGCAGGCAGTCAGAGGTCGATTTCCCGCGGAAGAGATGACCAAGCTACGCACAGACATTGAGAGTAGAACGGATTGAAAAAGATACAAGTCGTCCCAGCGACGCATGTCGTCGGCCCCACTTATGCATTACCAGGGTATCAGCCTGGTGCATCGAAAGGTATTGGGGACAGAGAAGACGCACCGAAGCCTGAGCCACCGCATTGGTCCCACTCAGCCTGTACGGTGGTTCTCTTGTTCAACTGAAAAATTATGAGCAGACGGCATTAAATTACGGCGAGGAGAATAGCCTACAGCGGTAACGCTTCCGGGGCATGCCACCGTAGCGATTTCGACCTTGTCTGCACCGACCATCACAAAGTCCGATGCAACGATATTTCCGCCTTCACAAGCAGCCGTTTTCGGAGCATCTTGGCGAACTACAGCGTGTGTCGTTGATTGCGAGTGGTCAGATATTGATAAATGTAATGCACAAAAGAAACCAACCTTGAATTATGGAGGAGGCGGAGACGAGAGCAGCCGCATAGCTCGAGAGCAGAAAGAAGTATGCGGCGAAACGCATGTTTTCAACGAAGCAGTGGCTGTAGGATTGTAGGCCGGTGAGGTTGATACGACGAAGAGTTACTGGGTCGACCACACCTTCCTGCGCGCCCTTTCATACCCTCGCGCCCTCCGCTAGTACCAAAACCTCGGTAGGTTGTCTGGCTCGCTCCGTCCGCCCAGCACCGCCCAGTCTGCTCTCATCGCGCTTCGTCTGGTGGAAGACTGACAGCGAAGAGCATAGCAGTTGTAACAGGAGGGCGTAGGGTCTGATCGGGGAGCTACGCTGTCAAGCGGTGAGCGGCGCGAGGTATTCAGAAAAGAGAACCACTGACAGGTCCGCGGTCAGCGTGTTGTGAGGAAGCACGATATTATGCCGCTGTATACAGGCGAGAGTCCTCATCCGCTGATCGCAGCCAATGGTCCGGGACGTCTTGAGCGTCGGCGTATTCAGAGTTGTCTAGACTGCGGACATAGAGGCATGAGTATCGGCACAAGTCGTATGTATTCACAGCTCTCGGGAATGTGCGCTGTTGCGCGAAGGGATGTGTTTCCGTGTTGAGTCAGGTATGTGTTCAGGTACGGCAGATGGAATGCCACGCATTCAAAATAGAGGAAAAGAGGGCTTGAGAAAGAGGGATCTTCGGTTTCCGACTATGTTGATCCGTTCCATTGAGGAACCCGCGACCGGGGAAGTCTGAAGCAGAGTCAGCGTGCTGAGTTGAAATAACGACACACTCTTACTCAGAGCAAGAGGTGCAGTGTGCACACATTCTCATATTTCCGAACATTCCCTGGCACAATGGCTCTCCCCGATGCGTGAGTAATATCTGTGCCTAGAGAGGGATAAGATTGTATCGTTCGGTCCAGACCATATGAATGCCAATTCGGAAGAATAACATCTGATCGAGATGCGTCCTCAGTAGAATATAACGTACGTTGTGTGCTTCCAATTCCCGACGAGCCTTGACCGGCGAGTGGTTGGCAGTTGATGGACTTGGGATAGCCAGAGCTGGAGGTTTCCTGGGTTGTTATGAGTAGTCAGGTTCACCTTTCCACCAGATTCAACCCATGACTAGCTCACCTCTTGCGTTCCAGTCTCTGATTTCCGTCCTATACTCGTTTTTGAGTGCACACAACTGCGGGTGGCCCGTACAGCAGATGGCTTCAAGAGGCTACCAAGTATCAGGCGAAAACTGAGTGATGCTCCAGAATTGCGGCAGGCGGCCGGGGTGCTGACAAACCGTGACTAATGTGGTCCACCGGTGTGATTTCCTCTTGGATGTTCGGGAGCGTATGGAAAGCATAAAGCAAACACGGCGGATTATGTTGATCGTCTGCATTCCGCACTAGGCGGGCTGCCAGCTCATTGAATAGTTCAATGGACACAGAAAGAAGCCGGAAATTTTCCGAACTGTGGGCCGAGATGAAAGGCTCAAAGGATTGGCTTGGGATCGGTTGGGAAGCTTTGCTCGTAACAGGTCGTATAGCCGCATGACCAGAGCTGGGATCAGATATAGCCCGAATTGATTGTACTGCCGCTTGTCGAGGTACTAGAAGATGTATTTAGTTTTTGGGCGTGTAGCGAGAAACATCCAGGAGGGATGAATAAGGGAAGTTACTGCAAAGCTAGCATACGATTTTTCTTTGAGAGTGACTTTTGTCAGTGCAATCAGTAGTCATGGAGGCGAAAGCGTACGTACTGTCCTGCCTTCTACGTCGCCCTCGAACCCTCAACACCCTATTCTCATAAATCCTTTTGCACATCGGTGCACTATGCGGGGACACTACCATGTATCCGCATGGTTATGCGGTGTAGCCCTGCATATTCCTACAAACAAGATTGCTTAGCAGAGAGAGAAAGTAGCAAGATCACTGTGGCAGTACCTGCGCACACTCTCTTCGACGAGAATTGTAGGGTAAACCAGGGTCACTTTCCTATGGTCTTCTCATCTGGATGTCTCATGGTGTTATTTCTGCTTGTCCTAGGACGTTATGCCATTGCTGCTTCCGCTGTCATATCAAAGATCCAAGACGTCCCGTCGTCGTTGGGGGTTCAGTGAGAGCCGACAGGACAGAGGGAGCAGTCATGAAGACATGTGGTCTTGCGGGAACAGCGTAAGGATCAAGATGTGCTGTCTGTGAGAAGCGGTGGATGGCTGAGGCCTGCGCGGCTTGCGACGGACGAGATAGGGCGAGTCGTAGTGAAAGCGACCCGAGGTATGTTTGAGGCGAAGGATGATACGTATTCACGACAAGCGTAGTGTATCGTAGATCAACTGGCAGCGCTGTAGTGCTGTCGTATAAGAGGTAGCGAAGTGGAAAGTAGAAAGTGGTCGCGGCTGATCGCTTCGGGTGCCGGGTCCTGAATGATAATTCCCACGCCACGCTACACATCCTGGAAGCGCTAAAGGTCCTTCGTCTCTTACCGCCAGCATGATACACAACTATTTCCCATTGACCTCTCCAATAACTCCTGATTACCGCGTTTTTCTTGTCAGTAGCACACACTAGTCGTGCCTGCTCGTCCAATTGCGAGCGCTTCAGTCACTGAGCGGTAACTTAAGAACTGTGAGTCAAATTTCGCCTTTCCTCATGCACCACACGTAACAGTCGTTTCTTGAACAGCATCAACACTGAGAACATACATAGATATGAAAGCATGGCTGTGAACCGTGAAATCACGAGAAACCGAAGATGGAAGCGTGGGTTGTTTTGATCGTGGCCTCGAGCGAACATCGTCTGTGGCATCGCTAAAATATCATGAGGGAGGGCACTTATGTGGCCGCTATCCATGATCTCGCTTGTAGGTGTCGCACGTTTTCTAAGCAAAAAAGGCCGGGGGAGACAATCATCACAAACGGCGACCTCGTGGAACCCGGCCACCACTTGGCACGAACAAACGGTCGTTTATGGCTCTCTCATTTTCATCTATGGCCCTTCTACATATTCTACGTGGCTGGCCTCGTAAATGAATGGGTTATAAATGCGTGTGTTGCGGGTGAGTCTACTCTCGCATCGTCATCTCGTATCCTCGTCTCACTTCTAACTCTCCAAACCAACTGCGCAAGCATTCAGCACCCATGGCTACCGTTTCTGTGGGCGTAGTGCATAAGCTTCATCATTGCCTGATTTTTGATGCCTTGAATTATAGCCCGTCCCTCTCGCATATCATAGCTTCATGGATTTCGCGACTGGTGCCTTGCCAGAGTGGGCCGACCTCCCTGGATTGGTTGTACCACAGGAGGTCCACACGCTTCGTGGCCGAGCAGCGCTCGTACCCGCGGAGCATTCACCGCGATACATCGCCCCTATACAGTTCAAGAGAAACTCGAGTGACGGGGTGCTGCCCGGGTATCCATTGGCGCTGGCGTTGAGGCGCAATTTTGAGCAATTAGTGGGTGGGAGCGATGAAGTCCCACTCCAGAGAAAAATCTGGACAATGGCCCTGAAGTTGATATCCGAGCTCAAATACGAATCAAGGTAAGTCACCATAGTTGCACATACCGTACAATTCGCTGAAATCAACCCCTCACCCCTCAGTGGCCTGGCTACGGCAAGTATTCGGAATATGATAAGAACCGCACCGCGAGCAGAAGAACGTGGCGCGTACACGATTTCGCTCTGGTTGTCGCACAAGCAATGAGCGATTACATGGACGTGAGCACTGTATTTCTACCAGTGCGAATCAACACACGTCTCGCTCATGCCATTCCAGAGGAAGCGGAATGAGCCCTGCTCCGAACCCGACTGGGACCTATCAACCATATCGTTCGACCGGTTGTGGCTTGTCGAGCTCCGCCCCATGACGGCGACGATTTGGCAGCCTGTCCTCTGCCTTGCTCCCAAAGCAGCGCATCTCATGGCCATGCCAGACGGCCTGCGAGACCGTCTGGCGGCCTCTGATGCCCAGCTTGAGGCCTGGGGACCTAGAGACCGGGCTGGGCATGTCCAGCGGGAGGGATGGTGATTCACCATGTCCGGCCTCATTCTAGCATGTAATCAACAGTGCTTAGGTTCGCGAAACTATATAATGTGTTACTTACCACTGGAGGAACGCGGCCTGCGGCCGCAGAGCCCTGCTTGGAATGTGTAACATCACAGGAGATATGTGAGATAAATGTCTGAACGGGGATCTGGTTATCACGAGGACTGTCCCCTGCAAGCATGGTTGCCAGCGAGAGAAGCGACATAAACTTCAGACTTGGGCGAGATGCATCTTTCAAGTTGTTGCAATTGGCCCAGGCTGTGGAAGAAGCTACTTCACCAGGTACGCCTACTTGAACCGGTTCAAACTTGGTGAAATTCGTGCATGGACGGACGCCAACTCGCCTCGCGAGCTTCGCCCACTTCGACTCGTTGGCGTAGTCAGACAGGCAGAGGGCGACCCGGGAGAGAGCGACGGCCAATGGCAGCGAAGTGGGGATTTATGTAATCTGGGTGCTTGTTACATGAAAACCGGCTTCAATCTGAGGGGGCCCAGAACCAGAACCAGAACCAGAACCCTTGTCAAGCAAGGGAATAAGCAATTCACTAGCATGAGGGACGCAGCGCGTTGGTGTAGATATCAAAAGATAGATACGACAGTGACGATATTTGCTACAAAGGATTATACGGAATTCGACTAAGAATATATCTATGCATGAGCCTGCGAAAATGCGTAGGATGTGCGATGGGGACAAAGCGTGAGGATGATGAAGTCTATCAATGCGTGGGTGTCGTGTATCGTGATGGTCGTAGCCGGCGATGGGACAGATAAAGAGACCAATCGAGCATGGAAAAAGCACCGCGAAAAAAGCGTGAAAGAAAAACGTCACTGAAAAGTCTAGTCGGCGTACTTGCTCAGCGCGCGGATGCGCGCGCCGTGCGTGTACAGCACGAACGGGATCGGCAGCATGAGCACCGCGACGCCGCCGAGGACGCTGCACGCGGGGCCGACGCCGAGGTTGTGGAAGAACGCGGTGCTGAAGAGCGGGAACGCGGCGCCGACCATCGACCGGAAGAGGTCGTTGCCCGCGAGCACGGACGCGACGTAGCGCGGGTAGCAGTCCGACAGGTAACTGTAAAACACAAACTCTGTGAGCACGGTCGACGTTGAGTGAGGGCAAGAGGAGGCTTACTTGAGGCCGGCCTGGAAGAGCAGGTACGTGCCTGAGGCGAAGAACGCGGAGGCGACGATGGGCGAGATCCAGTGTATGCTCGCGCCGCTCGTCCAGCCGAACCAGAACATGGAGATGGGCAGGAAGATGCCGCCGACCATCGCGACGGGCAACCGGTATTCAGGAACAAAGGCTAATAGCGAGGCGTGAGTTAACGAGGACGGTCGGGTGTGAAAGGGCCACGTACTGTAGTTTCCTTCCTGGAACATGGGTTTGAGGACCCGGACCACGTACGGCACAAACACCAAGTAGGTGACCACGACGCCGATGAAGAGGCCCAAGAACGCCAGGCCGTTCTCGCCGAGGGTGAAGCCGTGTTGCTCGACGAAGACGACGTAGAACGACTCGATGAAGATGTACAAGATGCCTGCAAAAATAACGGGAATGTGAGATGTTGCTTCACATCAGCGGGTGCGGATGGAGACGCACCGTAGACTAAGGCGATGTACAGATTCCAGCAGACGACGATGGGCTCAACGAAGCCTAGCAAGAAGGGCCGAACGAGGTTCTCTTGCGCGAGCTCGCCGAGAGTCATGTGCTCGACCTCGATCTCGCCCTTCGACTTGAAGTTCGCGTTGCCCGTCAGGCGGCGCAAACGAGCCGCACGACGGTACAGAATGCTGCAACGCATGCATGTCAGAACACGTACAGCTAACGAGTGCAGCAGGACTCACGAGTGCTCAGAGGTCTCGGGCAGGAAGATCGCGAGGAAGATCAGGGTGGCGCCAGACAGCCACATCAGGATCCAGATTGTCCACGTCCAGTCCTCCTTCTCGACGACGAACCCGCCGATCAGCGGCCCAAGGACGGGCCCGCAGACCGCCGCGAGCCCCCACAGGCCGATAACAACTGCGCGGTTCCCGTCGTCCCACATGTCGACCATGCTCGCGCCACCCGTCGCGAGCGCGGGCGAGCCGACGAAGCCCGCCAGGAACCGCAGCGGGAGCAGCGCGCCGAGGTTCTTCGACAGCGCCGTCGGGATCTGCAGCAGCACGAAGATGAGGAGCGAGAGGATGTAGATCGTCGTGCGCCCGATCTGCGGGATCTCGGAGAGCGGGCTGAGGAACATGGGCCCAATGCCGTAGCCGGCGACGAAGAGCGTGAGGCCGAGCGTCGCGGCGACGTTGGACACGCCGTACTGCGCCGCGATGTCCGCGATGCCGGGCGCGTAGAGCGCGGAGCCGATGTAGATGCTGAAGGTGAGCAGGCAGATCTCGAACGTGACGAAGCAGCGTTTGGCGAAGGACCACTTGAGGGAGACGGTCAGCGTCGGTTTGGGTATGGGTGGCGGGAATAACCTACGTTTCGCGCGTTTTCTGGGTCGTTGGGACCATACCAGCCCACGACATTCGAGTCCGCGATCTCGCTCTGGACTTCCGGCTTGGCGAGTATCTCCGCCTCAAACTCGCCCTTCTCGATATCTGTGTTCCGCGTCTTCTTGGGTGCAAGCGTCCTGGAGTCGTCTGCGATCTCCGCGCTGTCGTTCGGAGACTCGGTGTCTGGTATGGGTGTCCGCGACGGGTCGTCCGGCTGCCCGCTCAAGGTCGCCGCCTCTGCGTCGATTTGTGACGAGGCTTCGCTTTGGGTATTTGTCCGCTGGCGTCTCGTGAGCTCGTCTGGCGAGAAACCTGGCCGCTCGTCGGGATGCCGGAAGAGTCGGTGTCCAGAAGCATAGTACACGAGCTGGCCAATAAAAGAGTCGCGTATCAGATCAGGAGTCGGCATTTTGAAGAGAGAAAAGGAGGAAGAAAGAGGACGGGGGAGGGGGGAGGCGAGGGGGAGGGGGGTTGCGGTTGGCCCACTCACCACGACGAGGCTGATATAGGTTTCCGAAAACTGTGTCTCAGTCAGCAGAGCACCTTCACCACCGGGTGGCGTGTTAAAGTGTTGTCGCGAGTCCGTGCAAGGCTGCAACAATTTTGCTGACCGAGCATCGCAGTTGCGCTCGACCCGCCGCGCTGATTGGTGGATCGCGCGTGGGGCGTCCCAATCGGGCGCTCCGCACCGTCTGGCGATTCCGCTGGGACGACGCCATCGCTGCTCAGGTCAGCAGTTGGATCGGTAAGGATTACGCAGACGCCCAGATCCCGCCGCCATACACAAGCGTTTGCACCACCGCGTAACTGCAACCTTATCTGCTAACGCCGTCGCGTCAATGTCCTTGGCACAGCACCGATATTGATATGACTCCTGAAACGCACCTTGTTATTCAGCAGACGACAAACTGCAACAGGACGTTCTCGAAGGGGAGTGAACCTGGGAATGCCGGGAGGGATACGCGTACGACTACGGGCTGAGCGCTTGGGAGAGGGGCGGATACAGACGGGCAGGCCTCAAACGGCCAAGTGGTAGCATTGACCTAACGGTGACTCATCTCCGCGAAGTACAGACTGCAAAAAGTCATCCTAACGTCGAACATACAGTTTCCTACGAACTCGGAAGTGCCTGATAAAATAGAAGAATTAAGTGCATTGTAAGAAACATTGAGAGGTCACGAGGCAGCCCGGCCGTCATTTTACCAGCATGCTATCGTACAAGCAGGAGTGCGCCGTGTCTTGATACCGCGAATACCGATAGGCCGACTCGGAGTCACGTATTGTGCGTGCGTGGTCAGGCTTATCTACAGACACTTGAACGCGCACATAAAACGCAAGAACATTTGGTTAATGACATATATGCGAGTAAAAATGCGAGTACGAGTAATAACGGCCATTGCGAGCGCACTGCACTAATGTGACTGGAGCTCAGGACACTTACATGGCTTTATGCACGAGCTTCATGGCCTCGCGTTCAGCGTCCTTCAAAGCTCGCGGCAACAGCACAACCACAGCACACATCTTATACAGAAGGCCAAATGCAAGTCAATGAAGATACAAAGGGTCCTCGCTGGTGAAGAGACGACATGGTAGGGTTGCTGAAGGGTGCCAGGTCAGCGTTTGGATGAGAACATGTTCGGCGTCTGAATCCTTGTGGCACTGATCGCATTTCCATTTGTAGTGCACACACGCTCTTCGCTCACCTGACACCTCTCCCAAGGTGCATGGTATAGGTGTGCGCACTTGGGCAGTCGCATAGGATACACTCGAGACCAGGAATCCCGCAAATCGAGTGCACATTACCAATTCCAAAGCCGATGGTACATATACTCGAGCAGCACAATCATACTGTTACTTTTTACATACACAGCAACCACAGCGCACAGAACATGGTCATGATATCAAATATAGCGGAGACGGCGGCTGCAAAGGGATCCAGCAAGGTATAACTAAGTCTGGACACCTCGAGCGCGCCACTGTGCAAGATGTTGCATCTCCGTAAATAGCAGGCTTTAGGGGTGAACAGAGTTGAGCAAAGGCTGGTGACCGTCAAGAAGCAAGAGCATACCGGTCTATAATTACAGGGGGGGCAACGAGGGCCGTGCAGTCTTCGAATACGATAGATCAAGTATGCTGGGCCCCGTCCGACTTGAGAGCCGGTCGTACATACACCTTTTGGCGCGAGCGTTGTGTCGCGAGCAAGAAGCAGGCAGAGGCCCACCATGCCCTGGATAAGAAGATGGAGTGGAGGACACAGCCACCCCCTCACCACAGATGCACCGGGCGGCATGGCATGATCGTTCATTCATTTCGTTGCAGCGCGCCTACTATGCAAGCGACGCGAATGGCTGTCGTTTCCCGTCATTTCGCTTGGTTTCGAGGAGCCCCGTGCTTCCCCGCCTCGTCGCGATGTTCATAAGCGTCATGGTCGTCGCGCAGGACGACCGTGCAGCGCGGCTGTTTGACGTGTGTACATTAGCGACGAGTGCAATGTGCCACAGGGTGACGTTTCTACTCACCGTCAGTGACGGCCGCTGCGCCACTCCCCACGCCCCCGCGGCACGCGCTACCGCCGTGTGTCTTCGTTCCTGCTCCGCGAGCAGGCCTCACACGCCCTGCACGAGCGCACGCGCCTGTGGCTGCTCCCGCCGCCCGGCTTCTGTGCCTCGTTCCAGTGCCGGTCACGGATCCAGTCGAACTTGCCGTCGAACGCAATCTTCTCGCGCAGCGCGAGCCCGCGCAGGAGCCGCCGGAGGCCTCGTAGTCCGGCAGGTCGTAGAACTCGAGCCCGCGCACGTAGCGGTAGAACGTCTGGAGCTCGTCCGGCAGCTTCACGGTCAGGATCTCCATCGTCTCCATCTTCTTCGCGCGGATCGCGTCCCACGTCGCGCGCGTCGTCGCGCCCGGATCTTGCGCCACGGCAGCGACCCGCGCACGAAGTACATGAGCATGTACGCGAGCGCCTCCAGGTCGTCGCGCCGCGACGCCTCGATGCCGTCGTGCGTGTGGATGGACGCAAAGAGCGACGTGCCGACCCCGTGCTGCTCGTCCTGCCGGTACGGGATGTGCGCGCCCGTCAGCGGCTCGCGGTACTTCTTCGCCAGCCCGAAGTCGATCACGTTCACGCACGACTCCGCCGGCTCGCGCGACGACATGACGAAGTTCGCCGGCTTGATGTCCCGGTGGACGAGCCCGCGCGAGTGGATGTATTCGATCCGGTCGAGCTGGGCGCAGTCAGCCAACGTGGTCGTCGCCGCACAGACCGAGGGCACATACCAGTTGCACGCCGAGCATGAGCACCGTCTTCAGCGAAAAGTAGCGGTTGCACGTCTGGAAGAGGTCCTCGAGCGACGGGCCGAGCAGGTCGATCACCATCACGTTGTACTCCCCGACCTGCCCGCCCACATCATCCAGGGCACGCCCGGGCCTCCCTGCAGCGACCGGTATATCTTCGTCTCCTGCTGCAGCGGCGACGACCGCGCGACCGCCGGCTCGACCTTGATCGCCACCTCCTTGCCAGCAATCTTGTGCACGCCCTGGAAGACGGTGCCGCATCCGCCCACCGCCACCTCTTCTCCGAGGAGGTACTTCCCGCCAAATGTGTATTCCATGCTAATTGCCGTTGTGACGCGGACTGGGGTCCAGGACGACTGGGTGAGCGCGGGTGGGGTGCGTGAAGGACCAGTGTGGCGGCGAAAGGAGAGTCGTTCTTGAAGGAAGGACAGCACAAGCCGCAGACGAGCAGGCCAAGACGCAGGTGGCAGGAGAGCTGGGGTGGTGCGCGGTCACTTGGGAGCGTCCGCCTCAAGAAAGCAACCATGGTTCATTTGGCCGCTCCAGAAATGCTTACGTCAGCATACCTCGCGTGGCATTTTCCCCACCATTGAGACCAGGCGCCTGAAGGAATAACGGGCCGCCGCGGGTGGAGGGCGGACGTGCAGCTTCAGCAACCCTTGCCTGCACATACATGGTATGCTCTGCTGCCAAACGTTCAAGAAAAGATATGCCCGTGTGAAGTAAGATGGCTCCTCTCTTCTACTCACATAGCACCAGGCTTCACTCGCCGTTCCGTACGTTTAACCGAGCTTGCCTGCGAATGTTAATGCAAACTTTCGATGATAACACGCTCGAACTGCTCTCCTGCTAGTAGTGCTACAATTGCATTCTACATTGTTTGATATTGCTAACATGGAGGTACAGCGGTCTACGTAGTCTTGATCTTCATGTGCACGCTCTTCGCGCGTGTCAACTGGTCATATCCTGCAATGCAGTGTTTTAGCACACATCCGCAACCACACCACCAGCCCGGGACTCACCAAACTTGCTCAGACTGATCCCGCGTCCGCTGTCTTTCACGCCCGTCCACGAGAGCGCGGGGTCGAGGAAGTCGCACCTGTTCTCCTCGTCAGCTCTCCCAGTTCCCTACATCGTCCAATGAAAGGCACCACGCACCGGTTCAAGAACACCGTCCCGGCTTCGATCTCGTCGGCGAACCGCAGGAACGCAGCCTCGGACTCCGGGTTCGCGACGTTTCATCCACACGGACGCGGTCAGCCCGTACGGCGAGTCGTTCATGAGCCGCAGCGCCTCGTCGTCTGACGACACCTTCTGAATGCCGACAATGGGGCCGAAGGATTCTTCCTAGGCGTCATCAAGTGATTGAGAAGATGCCGCGAGGAGTGAGTTAGGTGCCTTACCATCATGACCTCCATTGCTGTAGGGGCGAAAGTTAGACAAGGTGTGGCGTTCACGAACATTAAAAGACTGACTATGGTTCACGTCGACTAGGACTTGCGGTGCGACATATGCCGTATCCCTACCCATACAAAATCAGTCTCTTTCGGGCCTTCTAGCAGTAATGACATACGGTTGGGCGGCAGGGAAGAGATCTTCCGGACGAGACCCTTCGCACCTGCCTTAACTATAGGAGGGCGGCTATTAAGCACATACAGATACGAGAGAGATCTAGGCTTACTGGCATCTGCGACCTGTTTCCGTATGCGTTCTGCGCTTGCCACACTGACGACTGGGCCGAGGTTGGTATCTGGGAGTGTCGGGTCACCGAGCTTGTATTGCTGTGTGTATCGCACTGGTAAGTACATTTGTCAGATCCCAGGACAGAGGAAGTAACGTACTTTGGTAACTTCGGCAAACTTAGCAATGAATGGCTCATATACCGCTTCGTGCACGTAGATCCGCTCCACAGCACAACAACTTTGGCCGGAGTTGAACATCGCACCTAATTGATGCAGTTTAAATGAGCGTGAGACGTGGAATAACAGAAATGATAGGAAAACGTACCGTCCACGAGCTCAGTAGCCACGTAGTCAATGTCCACGTCCGGCCGAACGTAGGCCGGGTCCTTGCCTCCGAGCTTTATGCCTCTCAGTAAGCACGCACCTCCTGTGCATATAAACAGAAGGCACACCTCCAATGCGACACCCTTGAAGCCCCTGGCCTCTACCGCAGCCTTCTCCACAGCCTGCCCACCCACAACACTACCCGTGAAGCTTACGAAATCCACACGCTCGTGTTGGATGGCGTGTTCTACTAGCTTCGGGCTGAGGTGCAGTACCTGGATGGCGTCCTGTGGGACACCTGCCCGATGAAGTGCGGCCGCAAACCGCTCCGCGGCGAGTGGTGTTTGTGGAGAAGGCTTAAGGAGAACAGTGTTGCCAGAGATGAGTGCGGGAAGCACAGAGTTGATGGAGACGAGGTACGGGAAACTGTAATAATGGAAGGATGTGGTCAAATGTACAGCAAGGGTGATCAT
>JAKOGH010000967.1:0-14690 GCA_024811115.1 Terana coerulea
ACTTCCTCACCGGCAACGCCATGTTCATATGGAACTCGAACCGGCCAAAGCCTTCAAAGAACTCAAGAATTGCATCTGTTCTGCTTTGGTCCTAGCAATGCCACGGGCGAGGACAAGTTTGAATTGAATGTGACACTTCAGACTTCGCCCTCACGGTGCAACTTTTGAACAACACCAGGATGGCAAATAGAAGCCTGTCACATTCCTCTCTAAAGCATTTACTGCTACCGAGCGCAACTACAAGATATACGATAAGGAACTTATGTCCATTATATCGGCACTTAACGAATGGTGCCAGTACCTAATGGGCGCTTGACAGGACTTCGAAATCTGGACAGATTACAAGAACCTGGAGTATTTTCGGAAGCCGCAGAAGCTGAACCGACGGCAAGCCCGATGGTGTGCCGAACTTGCCGAGTATCATTTCCTGCTTCAGCACAAACCCAGTCAGACCAACAGAAAGGCAGATGGACTCTCGCAATAGTCTGGATATGAGAATGGAAAAGATGATAACACAGACATTGTAGTACTAAAACCAGAACACTTTCGTAATATCACAAAACTACAATACTCACCTGCTGGAATGACTTGAAAGAGGTGGGGAAAGCAGAGGGACTTGAGTAGAGCTAGTAGAGTAGATATGAATCAATAATGTTGTTGAGTCTGAAGGTTTAGCCCGCAGACCAGCCTCCTTATATACATGTGTAGTGTCGAAATATAGATTAATGTTCGAGCTCATGCTCACGCGCCCCAACGCTCGGGCGCTTTCTATTTACATCTGTTTGTTTTGCTAATTACGTGCCTGCTTTCGTACCTGGCGATCGTAGTTAGGTCTGGAGTCATACTGTAGAGTATATAGCTTTAAGATCCATCGTGAGCGCTCGCGCGTTTGCCTTCCGGCCGCTGACGTTCCCACCCGCGCGATCCCTTGTTTTGACATGTAGAGGAACCCCAGACACTATCTAAGACCTCCAATACCATATGCTGACTGATACAGTCAGGTGATGTCTGACTAAGGCTCCAGAGCATACCACCGCTCTAACTCCCTTATCGGATCTGACCTAGCTATCATGCTAACATCAACACTATCTAAATGTCCTAATTGAGCTACTGTACACTACCAGTCCATAATGTCATACTGACATCATACTGAGGTCATAGTCCAGAACAGTTCCAGACCAGAGTCCTGGATCCTACGTCTGTATAAGGCCTATCCCTAATGTCCATGCAACAAGCACATGGCAAACTGATCTAGCATCTTGTAACGCTGTGTGATAACTTGGTGACATGTTCCGTGACTTGATGTTACACTCTAAGCGCTGTAGACTAGCGCTGAGGGAAATTTATGACGCGTGAACTATCTCTACATAGTATAGATCAGCACATCTTCGACGGACCAGCCACGGAATAGCTAGTAAATATTAAAAAGCACAAAGCCAATAAGGGCAAAGTAGTTACAATAGCGCTAGCAAAGAAGGAGACATACTGAAAGGAAGATGAAGAAGGATTGGTCACATGGAAAGATTGCATCTACGTCCCCATACATTAAAAACTTTACAAACAGATCATCAAACACCACCACGACTTATACCTCATGGGACACCCAGGCCAACACAAAACCCATGAATTAATTACGTGCAACTACTGGTGGCCACGCATTCGTGGAGATATAAGAAAGTATGTCAAAGGCTGTGTTGAATGTCGGAAGACCAAAGTACACACCGGCTCCAAACTCAGTCTGCTCCATCCAAACGAAATCGCCTCCTGACCTTGGGAGATCATCTCTGTCGATAAAATCGGTCCACTTCCTCTGTCATTAGGGTTCGACACCATCATCGTGATTGTCTGTATGTTTTTCAAACAGATAATCTGCATTCCCTCCACCATCGAGCTGAACGCGCGAAAGATGGACCAAAATCCTGCGCAATCATGTTGTCGCTCATCACGGCATCTCGCGGAAGATTGTTAGCGATTAAGGAGCAGAGTTCAAAAATGAGTACATCTCTGAACTCTATAAGTCTCTGGGAATCAAAGCCAATGCATCCATGGCTTACCACCTGCAGACCGACGGTCGGATGGAACAGATTAACACTGAAGTCGAACAGTATCTCTGACTTTTCATCAACTACCGACAATCTAATTGGGCTGAGTGGCTACCCCTTGCATCATTCTCATACAACAACAAGGTCAACAGCTCCATTGAACAAACTCCCTTCTTCATCAACAAAGGCTACCACCCTAACTTCAGAAATGAACCCTATCAGAGTAAGAAGGAGACTGTGAGAGACTTTGTAGATTGAATGAAATCAGTGCGAGAAGAAACGCAGGCAGCTATCAAATTAGCACAGGAGACAATAAAGCACTTTCATAACCAGCGGAAGGGAAAACACGTGAATACAAGCCGGAGACCTAGTCTGGCTTGAAGAGACCAATATCACCACTGATCAACTGATAAAGAAGCTCAACAACAAACACTACGGCCCGTTCAAAGTCAAACAAAAGCACAGCGCCTCTACTTACAAGCTTGAACTTCCCAAAGTGTGGAGAAAGATCTACCTCACGGTCAATGAGATGTGGCTATCACCATTTTGAGAACCCTCCTACAAATCCCAGGCACGCGAACCCTAAGTACCCAATCTAATTGATGGACAAGAAGAACATGAAGTCGAGGAGATCCTAGACGCTAAGTTGGATAAAGGAATCCTCAAATACAAGGTTTTATAGAAGCACAAAACTGTTTCACGCGAAGTACACATGGTAACCCCGATCCAACCTTACCCACTGCCAAAATCTCATTGACACCTTCTATAAGTGCGTACCAGGCACTCCTCGTCCTTTGACTATTCAGATTCCCCCTGTCGCTTTCCCGACCCAATAACAACCAGTTCATCAGACACATTGGTTCAAAGCTGTACAATTGGGAAATAGGTCATACAGATCAAGATGCCGAGTTCCACAGATCATGTGGATGTGATTTTTAGAGAGAGGGTTATGTTATGAACTTCTGAGTGTCTTTAGGGTATTCTTTTCATTTTCATTGTCTTCCACCCCTATCTATTGTTCTTTCATTGATACTTGTGGTTTCCATATGTTTCTCTATTGTTCTGAACCGCTCTGGTATATACACGAGGATACTAAGTGGTACTGTACAGTTTAGGACTACATATGTATAAGTAGCTACTGTCTACAACAGAGAAAGCCAGTCTTGAGCTGGTCTATTCCCCAGCTGGTTACTTGGAGACTGCACTACTATTTCCGTCCCCAGTTGAGAGCGTCGCATCTGGTACAGTTATACTAGTTGTTGTTGACACCCAACGTATGGCAATGTATAATCATTTGATGACTGGCCTGATAGAGTCATATTTCGTAAGTTATACTGAGAGGAATCAACGCAGGTGCTAACGCATCAACTTTCAAACAGATTGGCCGTGAGAGGAAAGGGCAAAAAAATGCGACAGTCAGTAGCAGTTGTTGCTACAAGATAGCGTTGGTGGTCATCATGGAGCTAGTCATTGGCACTGGCCTAGACATATACAAGACAGCTTTGGCGACATTTTAGAACAGGTTCAGGAGAACATCATCGCCAGCGCCAGTCCACTTGTTTTCATGACAAAGACCTTCAGGATACACCTTGAATAGGCCCACTGGGATATTGGTTCATCATGAGCTGCACTGTCTCAGTATTCTTCTTGAGGATTCCTTTCAAATGTTTAACTGAGGCGCTTGGTCTGATCAATGCTCCAGAACACCTTCCTATGCCTTATCATCACTCGCCTTGGTCTCAGCCCTCGGTCCTCGGTCACATAAGTAGCGCACATACACACTGCCGTTAGCGTACCAACAGTTTGAGTAGAAGTACCAGAATGCCAAGAGGCATTGCTCCTGTTAAATTAGCTAGTGAGCGACACATAGCCACCAGAGCTTCTGAGTGACCACGTTGAGTTTATGAATCACAGAGTCTTCGCGGGTATTAGGTTTCTGGTAGGACGGAATCGACGCCAGTCCACTATGGCTCACGTTCTAGAGTTTGGCGTGCAAAATATCATGTATGTGCACACTTTTTCCATGTAGGTTGTGGCTCTGAATGCTTCAGGAACATCATAAGAGCATCGTGCATTAGCAAGCACTACAGTCAGGCTTGATGGAAGGTGTCTGGACCAAGGCTGCCACCGAACCATCGTTGAATGCACTATGAAGTAGGCATCATGTGGAGATTGGGCATCAGCGTGGTCACTGGTACATCCTATTATATATGGAGCAAAATAACTCTGCCGAAGTTTTAAAGCCGCCGTATTCTGAATTGCAGACCCTAGAAATAACAGCCTCTAATGCTAGACGGAGTGATGAAGCAGGTCTAGTAGTCTGATGTGAGCATTTTTAGGGGTCTAGCAAGGTAAATACACAATAGCAAGCATAATTTGGGCAGCGCTGACAGTGAAAGTTTTGGGGCTTCAGGTCATGAACAAGATGCCAAGCTGGCTTGCACACATGCAACCCTTCAGTCTCAGAAACCATGGCGTGCAGGAATACGGCCCTAAGAACCATGACTCACCTGCTTACTTCAAATCTCCAAAGGCATTTCAACAACCTCTCGAGTGCAAGAACATACACAACGCCGGACGTGAAATGTGTACAGCTTTGTTACGCATGCAAGAACTCTGCAAATGTAACTGTTAGCTAGCGAGAGCGGTAGCCGAACATTTTCAGACACATTCATAGCAATAATATCCATCACTAACTCATCTTTACAGTGAAGACCCTTGGACTCTGCAAGTCAAATTGAGACAATGGACTTGAAACACCCGCCTGCTGTCGCGAAGCAGATAAATCCTGGTCACAAGCTCCAGCTCTGTTTCAGAGCTGCCGCTCATAAACAGTATAAAGGGGAAGGAACTAGCCACTTCCACCTCAACAGAACATCATCCCAGCTGTACTCAAGGCGCCAATAAGTGAGTCTTCTTCTGTCCATAACTGTGCAGTTGTGTTTCTCCCTTGCTTTACAGTGAAGTTTGCTACAATTCTCTTCGTTCTTACTGCTGCCGCCCGCCGTTCAAGTTGTTATCGTCGAGTTCTTCACTAACCAGCAGTGTGACTCTGCCCAGGATACGTATGAGGGTAGATGCAACTTGTCATAAATTTCCCTCAGCGCTAGTCTACAGCGCTTAAAGTGTAACATCAAGTCACAGGACATGTCACCAAGTCGTCACACAGTGTTACAAGACACTAGATCAGTTTGCCATGTGCTTGTCGCATGGACATCAGGGATATGCCTTATACAGACGTAGGATCCAGGACTCTGGTCTGGAACTGTTCTGGACTATGACCTCAGTATGATGTCAGTATGACATCATGGACTGGTAGTGTACAGTAGCTCAATTAGGACATCTAGATAGTGTTGATGTTAGCATGATAGCTAGGTCAGATCTGATAAGGGAGTTAGAGCGGTGGTATGCTCTGGAGCTTTAGTCAGACATCACCTGACTGTATCAGTCAGCATATGGTATTGGAGGTCTTAGATAGTGTCTGGGGTCCCTCTACACATGTATATAAGGAGGCTGGTCTGTGGGCTAAACCCCCAGACTCAACAACATCGTTGATTCAGATCCACTTTACTAGCTCTACTCAAGTCCCTCTGCTTTCCCACCTCTTTCAAGTCATCCCAGCAGGTGAGTATTGTAGTTTTGTGATACAACTACTGCTACAACTCTTTCGGTGGTACGCTTTGAGCATTCTTTACTGCTTAATAATATAGGTGCTTACAATGGGTATGCAAGACTTCGGCAGCGATCCGATTCAGTGACATTGGAAGTAGCCAGCACATTACTACGCACAACCAGGATGGCTGCACCTTGGCATTGCAGGTCAGCCAAGGCTATGGGCCGGCTTGCTGGCTTCAAGGCAAAACCAAGCTTCGCTCTGCTTGGGTTTCCTGCTAAATGCTGGAAGCACGGGGTTGAAAGAGTGTTGAAGGTCCCGTTCAAGTTGTAACTGTATGATCAACTAGCCTGTAATGTACTACCCAATCCTTCATTAACATCAGGGACTGTGGCTGTGGCATGCTTGTAAGGGAAACACCGCACTGAGGCATGATGTCGATTTTAGCCACTGGTTGCGAGATGACAAGTTCGAGTGCCGCTGTCTGTGCAAGATTTGGCTTCGACTGCTACCGAGCGCCACAAAGCTGGATAGTTAATCCGAGTTGCCCCATATAGAGCTGTGCTATAGTGATAACAGGAAGCGCACATTCTTTCTCTCCACCGCTTTCATCTTCTCTCCTTCTGAGAGGCACTCTAATATAAATAGTATGCGACTAAGAGCTGCTCAGCCACTTGAAGATTTGCTCAGGTGGACTCTTCTCAGCTTTTTTGAGCACTGAGTCATTGGTTTGCTTTAAAAGCTGCCAGTGCCAGCGTATGCTCGTTGCTAGTAAAGATGTATGGTGTAAGCACTCACCAAGGAAAAAGCTATGTACAAGGCCGGAAATTATTTAGTAAGCCTAACTGCCGCGAAGCTTACATTCACTGACTATTAAAGGCATGCCTCAGCCATTCACAGTCCATCCCTCACTTTCAGAGCCATTGTGCAACGACTTGGCAGCAAGGATTGACTAAGCAACGTCTGCTACAACTATCACCCACTGCTCGGATGGGTACTGACTCAATAAAATCCACTTCGTACGACAAGCCGGTGGCGGTTAGTACCTAGCATATTTTCCGACCTTGGCCAAATTTAGAAGGTTGTCCAGATTGGAAACACCAAGTTGGTCTTCGAACATCCCTCGCGGCAATTCATCGACACTTCTCTGACATCCCCATTGGCTACGCAGGCATTTTTGCTACCTGTCCAGCAAGTGTTCTGTCTCACCCACAGCTAAGGCATGCAGGTGGTGCTCTTGTTCTGGTGCGCCAGCTATTCATCAGCATGAGGCTACTAACCATCCACCTCTTCAGGCTGGCTGCCAGCCTCGAGCGCTTGTTTTTGGCAATATGGCTTGTTTGGGCCAAATTGCGTGTCAAGCTCTTTAATTGTGAGCGAAGCGAGCCTTTATTTGCTTTTGACTCCTGGTGAGAGAAGGGCCTATGGGCGCTTCCATGTTGTAATCACGGTGCCTATGTATTTCGAACTGTCCACCAGAAAACTGAGGAAAGCTCTCGCACATTCATTTGAGGCATATTGGTTGTAGTGTAAAATGATAGCTAGCTAGAAAAGAAGCATTCTGATGGCTCTCAGGTCTCATTTTCCCTACATCTGGACGAATGAGAGTATACAAGCAGTTTCTCTCCTGGCCATGTACATTGGCGCTCGTAATTTGAACATGGCCAGGCTTGGGCCAGACAGATGTTGGGATAACTCTTTGCAAGCTCTCCCACGGCCTACTGCGTTTCTATATTCGTATTTTGGTGTATTTAGCGCACATTGAACGTGGTCGAACGAGGCTAACCTTCTCACAGGTATAAATACAGGGTTGAATCTGCTCAGTTGACCTAACATCCTCTCAACCGCTCACGTTCACCTCTCCTTTCCTGGCTTCCCCTCTTGACCTCACCACTGCTGTCCTGTTCAACACGTGCAGCAGCAACGACCACCCCAACCGCCATTCTGACCACCACCACCACCACCACGGCAATATAAACACACATAGCACTGCTGTCATTGTCACTTTGTCTCCTAAGCAGCAGGCTTATCGACAGTGCCACTTTCCCCTCAGCATGGCACAACTGCCATAGAAAGTAGATGCAGATGAGTCTTCCTTTACCATGGTTGTGTGTGAATGTGAATTCATCTGTCGCATGTGACCAACCATCCACTGTGCTGGCAGGTCCCCTGGTCCTCTGAGGTGCTACTGGCTGGCCTCTGTCTATCCCTCGACATCCTCCTGGCTTTAGCAACTCTGACCATCTGATATCTTGGGGTCGACGCTGGCTATCGTGCCGCTGTCATGGCACTCATTCACTCGAATCAGGCACTGAGCCTTGAGACTCTTGGTGATGACAGAGTAGTGCCCTATTAAAGACTTGAGCTTGGTCATGGCACCTCGCGCCTGCCCTGATGTACTCCTGGTCTAAGAGCGTGTCTAATGAGGCCTACGTATTAGGGCGTTGCTATTGGAATTTATTGTTTCACCATGCATGACACTCTTCCATTTCTTCTTTCCTTTCCTAAACACTGCACTGGTTGCCAAGCACCTGATGTAATCCTATACAGTAGCTCAGTCAGCCACCTCGCACACCAGCTCGTTGGCTCCATTCTCAGTGCCTCAGTTCTTCTCCGCACGGAGATGAGAACTGAGGTACGTTAGCTTCTTTGATAGACACTGTAGACCGTTTGCTGATGCGCTCGTAGCACTCTCGTTTTATTTCTGTCTGCTTAGGTTCACAACATAGTTCTTCTCCACACACGAGACAGAGAACTGAGCACTCTCATTTTATTTCTGTCTGCGTAGCTGCGAGCCTAGTCTCTCGACACATTTGAAAAGTTGCCACCACCATCATGGCACCTTGAGTTGATCAGAGACTTGCCTTGAGACATCTAGAATGGCAAGGTCAGTGTTCAACCCTTGGGGCTCTCTTTGACTATGAGTATTTCTCAATCCGAGAGCGTGTCCATTGTCCCTGGTCAATGTAATGGGCATAGCCACTGTTGTTGTTGCCTTTCCCGCCTTCATCAACCAGAGACTTGCCTCAGATCTCATGGCAACGCTGTGGAGAAGCCCAGCTTGGGATTCAGGCATTCCACCTCGATGGATTCTTGGTTCAAGCACGTGTCCGTCACTATATTAGAGCTGATACAGCAAGTGCATCTGCCACTGTTAAGCTTTTTGCCATTGTTGACAGAGAATTGCTTAAAACCTCTTGGTGGCTGACACTTGTGGTTCAGTTGTGTGCTGAGTACTATTCTCGGTATGCCTGAGCCCTACAGCCTCTGTTTCAGACTGCATCTGCATGTATGGAATAGAGACTGGTGGGCAGTTAGAGCTCCAGACCCTTAAAGCAGAGTTTCTGGGACTCACACAGGGAATCCTCTGAAGCTTTGGCTGCTCGTTCAGAGAGGGCAAGTATCTTACGGATGCTTGTCCTGGTGCGAACCTTTCTGTAGTTCTCGGGATAAGTATATCTTGTGATGGCCTGTGATGAGCCAATCTCAAGGGGAAACTAATGTGTGCCTTAAAAGTTCTCAAGCCTCGGCTGTTTCAAGCACTTGCATGTTGGAGTGTTTTACACATTTTCTTCGATATGGACTGTTTGTACGCAGACATAGGTCATATGTATTCTCAAAGTAGTACAGCTTAATGTCCACCCAAGTATATTACACAGGTTGCGCTAAATGTGATGTGTGATGCTCAGGGGACTGTAGAAAAAATTCTTACCCAATGGTCCTTTTTTAGATGAGCTGTCAGACCCTCCTCTCCTTCTCCCTCCTCTCTAAAGAGGAAGGTGCATGGGAACCTCTTGCCATTGTGATACATTAAGCGCCTGTTTACTACACTCGCACTTTGCTTCAATTGCATTATTCCTAATGTTTGATATGTTGCTTATATCACTACAAATGCTTGCTACACAGGGACCTGGTGCAATGGCAGGGATATGAGATTGCTTTAATTCCATGTCAACCATTTTGTTGGAGGATAGTGTGCAAAATCTGTCTGATCATATTCTTTTGAAGCCCAGATCATATTCAGAGTGAAATCATAAGACTCTTATCTTTGATAAGATGAGAGTAAGTGTGCGCTCCAACCCTGCCTCATGCAGCTGCTGGCACAACACTGGCATAGCATTGGCTGCCCAGGCTGGATCTGCTCACAAACATGATCAGATGGATTCCAGACACAATGCTGTAAATGCAGCCCAAAATCTGGAATCCCTCCTCAATAGCGCAACAATCTGAAAGATTTTGAATTTCAGCCTTCTGGCCGGTTGCCTGTATAGTGTAGTATGCTAATAAAAAACATTGTGAAGATATCCTTTCCCAAACAGAATTGACTAGCAGCTGTGAAGAGCAAATATTAATTAAATCTCAAAGTTAGGTAGAGTACAACATCACTTCTGGCTTGTAAGTAGAGTTTTGGAGTACACATTCCTTCCAAAATTACCATCTGAAGTCTCAACAAAGGTATTTGATACTTTGAAAATTTCTGTAAGGGCCCGAGACCCCCTTCCCCTCTACCATGTTGGGCGCTTTGTCGGAAATTCCATATTTGGCTCATGAGCAGGCCGCCCGAGACGCCTCGGCATCTGCCTCACGGCCTCGCACGCCTGCAGATGATCGCAGCGGCCGAGAGCGGCGCCTGGCTCGAGTGGCTCGCGATGGCCTCAGGAGACCTGCATGCTTCCTCATGACCATCAAAGTGCGGTAGAGGATGCTTCAGTCAGCGGACTATGTATGTATAATCGAATCGCTTTTTCAACATTAAAAGTAGCATTAAGCATTTTTAACATGTAATTTGCAAAGTGAAGTTGTGGACAAATGGTCAGTGTAGTGAGCTTGCACCACAATCTATATTTGCTGGTTGATGAAGTGCTTCAAGCTTAACTGCTTCATCATCCAATATATACACCCCATCACTAGCAACGGAGTAGGACTCAGAAGTCCGCAAGGAGTGAGCACAGTGTAACTTTGCAGTTGCTGGAGAAATAAGTGTGTAATAAATGTATATGGTATCACATGTATCCATAGCTGCCCTGGCGCAGGTGGTTTTGGTGACAATAGTAGTGCATTTCACGCCGCTGGTTGTTGGGTCAGTGTTGTAGTTCAACTCCGTAGTACACTCATCAGTAAGTCAATATTCAGTAATTGCGGTAACAACATAACGAAATGATGAGATAACTACAAAATCTAAATGAAGCGAAGCAGTAACAAGCGGCATGACACTGAAAATGTAAGTAAGCAAATTGTGATTGAAGCAACTACTACAGTAACAGTGATAAGACAGCCAGTGTAAGGTTGCTAAACAAGCTTTTGGCCGTCGCCCGTTATCTGATGATAGGCGCCCGTGATCATGGGCGGCTCGAGATGCGCTCATGACTGATTTCGCCTCGCTCGTGAGCCCGGTTCTGGCTCAGGGCCTCACGAGCGCTCACGGCTGCTCGGGAGTCTCCGAATATTTTTCCGACATTAGCCTGTGCAATCCCCTTGGTGATGCTAAGTCTCTGCTTGCGACACGGTGTTGTTCAGAGCTTCAGAGCAGTGGGCCGGGTCCCGAGTGGTGCCTAAGAGCTTCGATATGAGTTCGACATCCGGTTCACCGAGCAAGCCGGTCGCGGCACAGTCTTCCAGGGCGTCTAGGAGCTGATGATATGCAGGGTTTCGGTCCAGCCACTGTGCAGCGACATTCCGCGTCTGGCGGAACCACATGCTGCCGAGCCATGGATGTCGGTCCAGGAAACATCCGCCGTTCTTCAGCTTCTGCGAGACTGCGTATCGCGCCGCTGCCTCCATCTTTTGCAGAATCGCGTCCGTGGACGTCGGCGAGTCGGGGGCGTTGGCGTGATGCATGAGGAGCCACTCATTCGTGAGGACGGTGAAGATGTGCAAGTCCTCGAGGCCGCAATGTGTTATATCGCGGTAAAAGTACCTGAGAATGAGTGATGTGTAGTCAGTGAGGGCCATCCGTTGTCCAGAAATTACAGCTGTGCATAGTCAACAATCAGGGAAAGCAGTTCACGGATAATCAAATAGCTAGTCCACTTACCAAGGTGGCCTTCATCGTCTATCTCAACCTTCGCAATTCGACAGGCCAGTACAAGCGCCGATGACCGCAGACCAGGCAGTTCGGCTTCAAGCAAATCCTTAGTTGGGCCTTCGCTGAGCAGATCACGCACTCCGTCGAGATGCCAGTCTGTGACGTTCGTAGAGCGAGTGGTGAAGACGCTACCCAGCGTACAGAGCAGCTCAATGACTCGTCGGCCGAACGCTGACCCGTGACTTGCACTGTTGGTATCGTTGAATAGGGTCGGCAAGTCGCCGACTGCTGCTCTGAGGTCCGCAGCGATGAGGTAGCCGAGGACCGAAGCATGCTCGAGAGGAATCTTCAAGTTGAACCCGTCGAACTGGAACCGTTGTCTGATTCTCGAAACGTGCCACTGTTTCCCGAAGCCTTCGACGTCCTGACTTGCCCACATGGCGCGGATGCTCTGGCGAACCGTGTTGACGACAAGGTGGATGTCGTTCGGCGGCTGAAGCGTACGATCTGGTGGTAGCAGTTCATCCCACTGAAGAGAGCGCAGTATGCACCAGTCCGTGACGTTTTTGACCCCTTGCGTCTGTGCGTGGTCAGGTAACTTGACGTGAATGCTTTCCATACTGCGAGCAATGTTGGCGTGCACCCTCATATCCTGGGAAGCTCTGTGGACCCACGAAAGTGCGCGGAAGAGAGGTGCCGTCTCGGTGACATCCTGAAGGGCTGAGATAACAGTTGAATGGAGGATATGGGTAGGGCGCGGCTGAGAGATAAAAGCGCCGTCTTCATTCAGGCCTACTTGCTCTTGAGCGAGAGCATGCTCCATTGCATGTCGTGCAGCCGGTGCGGGCTCCTGCCAATGATAATCATGCACGATGCGTATATTCCGCTGGTCGCGCTGCCTCCAGTTTCTCGGTCTCGAGGGCCACCGCACGTCGACCAAAGGATGCCGAAAGAGTCGATAGCGCGCGTTCTTGGCGTATTCTCTGCAGAGCTGCCAGCAGAATAAGGCGCAGTCGTAGAGAAGGTATGACAGTGTAACGCATGCCCACGCCGTTGGGGACTTGTACGGACACCGTCGACAGAACACCGGAAGGACTGTAAACGCACACACAACTCCCAACAGAAGGGCTACCATTACAGTCACGGCAGTCGCCACCACCGCATCGAGGGTCCACAGCAGGATGACAATCCCAACCAGGAAGAATATCATAGCGACCTCCAATAGTGCAGGGATAGACATGATCGTCGCGGCAACGTGCCAAGCCTCCCAGTCTTCAAAGAGGATTTGACGAACAAGGACATTCTCCCGCGCGGTGTCCAATGTCGAGCACCACTGCATGTATTCGCGAAGCCACTGCTTTGCGAGGATGCCGAAGAGGGCGGCGGCCAGGCTCAGGACCAGGCTCATGAAGAAAAGAACGTTGATCCATCGTGCAGAGGTAGCAGGGGTGAAGGTGGTAGAGGAGTCGAGTGAACTGTTGGGGCTCGCTGGACGAAATGTCGACGTGCCTAGGTGAGAGGAGATGCCAGCGAGAAGGTCGTTCGTGATCTGAGCTTGATCTTCTTGGAGCATGGGGAATGTTTCGACAACAAAGGCGGTAAGCACGGCGGAAACAGACCAGCCTTTATTCCGTTTGTTGCGTTTGAATGTCATTCGACTAATATGAGGGCAATAAGGGACTCACAAAGACGAGTAGCGTATCAATGTCATCAGCATAATCCTTCACCATTCCTGAGTCGTGACTATGAAGGTACTCCTGGATAGCAGCCCACCCAGTTGAAGCCTTTGCCGGCACATGCTACGACTTCTACTTTAGGCTCTGTTTATCGGGAATTTTGAGACGACTTACAGAGCTTGGGTAAGATTGCTTCTCATGCTTGCCTTCCAGATTTGCCATGGAGGCCAGAACTTCCGGTACGTTATTAAGCAATTATTATTAAGTCCCACAAGAGCCTGTAGGCCTGGAAGTCGGAGCAAGTGGGCGTTGAAGACGAAGATTCATGATGAAGTTACGCAGGAGGTCGTCCTGCAGAGTGCAAAGCCAGAGAGCGCCGCGCGGCCATCAAAGCGTCGCTTATGGGCAGTAGTATCTTCTATTTCTGATCGCCGCTCACGGCCACGCTGCACCGCCGGCGCTACGGAACGTCGCTCTCGACGACGCTGTCGGAACTGGAAGCGTTGGACATCGGCATGCCGCATGCGCAGCGGTCGGTCTCAAACCTCTGACTTTGCAGTCTCCGTTTGCTGTTTAGTCGTTCTCGAAGATCCCGAAAATGCTGTGGAGAAGCTCATTTACCTTTACTACCTTCGACTCAAGACTCGCCGTTTAGAAGCTAATAATCGCGATTCACTGATCACCTGCCAGTGTGACCTTGTACGTGCATATGTTTCGTCGGGTTTGAGAACCCAGTACTTACCAATGTTACCATCAGCACCAGTCAAAGAAGTGGCGGACAGTTTCGGATCTCAGCTCGCGGACGTTATGTAAGTTCTACCATTTGCGCTTCACTGTGAGAAATACTTATTAAGCTCTCAAACTGTGCCTAGAGCGAGACGCTGTCTGTGTGTCCCCAAGGAGCGTTCTACGTACTCTAGGCCGTATCATGAGGACATGAGAGCCTGCGTGGTCGCGTATCTTCCCAAACTATCCATATCAACAGAGCACCAAGCAAAGAACGGAGCAGTCATGACACCGATGCGCGGCACGGACCACACATTTCGCCTGCTGTCGCAGTCAGGGGCTGGCCTGCGGACACGACTGCGTTATAGGGCTCGGAGAAGTCGTCGCACACCGACATCAATGCATATCGCATGTTTCGTCTCCATCATTCGGCGCGAGCTTTCAGCAAGCAAATCACCGTTGATCAACGTCGATCCATTGGGCGGCCTTTGGTGGCGTCAGCATGATCTGCCATAATACGCGCACGTACCTGGAAAACACCGCGCCGTATTTAACAGTGAGTTGTTCGGCGACAATCGCGCTCTGTGGCTCACGACTTCCGACTCTCG
>JAKOGH010000968.1:0-11321 GCA_024811115.1 Terana coerulea
TCAGGACATGTCACCAAGTCGTCACACAGTGTTACAAGACACTAGATCAGTTTGCCATGTGCTTCGCATGGACATCAGGGATATGCCTTATACAGACGTAGGATCCAGGACTCTGGTCTGGAACTGTTCTGGACTATGACCTCAGTATGATGTCAGTATGACATCATGGACTGGTAGTGTACAGTAGCTCAATTAGGACATCTAGATAGTGTTGATGTTAGCATGATAGCTAGGTCAGATCTGATAAGGGAGTTAGAGCGGTGGTATGCTCTGGAGCTTTAGTCAGACATCACCTGACTGTATCAGTCAGCATATGGTATTGGAGGTCTTAGATAGTGTCTGGGGTCCCTCTACATGTATATAAGGAGGCTGGTCTGTGGGCTAAACCCATGAGCTCAACAACATCGTTGATTCAGATCCACTTTACTAGCTCTACTCAAGTCCCTCTGCTTTCCCACCTCTTTTCAAAGTCGTCCCATGGGTGAGTATTGTAGTTTTGTGATACAACTACTGCTACAACTCTTTCGGTGGTACGCTTTGAGCATTCTTTACTGCTTAATAATATAGGTGCTTACTGATGGGTATGCAAGACTTGACGCGATCCGTTCAGTGGCATTGGAAGTAGCCAGCACATTACTACGCACAACCAGGATGGCTGCACTTGGCATTGCAGGTCAAGCCAAGGCTATGGGCCGGCTTGCTGGCTTGAGGCAAAACCAAGCTTCGCTCTGCTTGGGTTTCCTGCTAAATGCCTGGAAGCCACGGGGTTGAAAGAGTGTTGAAGGTCCCGTTCGAAGTTGTAACTGTATGATCAACTAGCCTGTAATGTACTACCCAATCCTTCATTAACATCGGGGACTGTGGCTGTGGCATGCTTGTAAGGGAAACACCGCACTGAGGCATGATGTCGATTTTAGCCACTGGTTGCGAGATGACAAGTTCGAGTGCCGCTGTCTGTGCAAGATTTGGCTTGACTGCTACCGAGCGCCACAAAGCTGGATAGTTAATCCGAGTTGCCCCATATAGAGCTGTGCTATAGTGATAACAGGAAGCGCACATTCTTTCTCTCACCGCTCATCTTCTCTCCCTTCCGAGAGGCACTCTAATATAAATAGTATGCGACTAAGAGCTGCTCAGCCACTTGAAGATTTGCTCAGGTGGACTCTTCTCAGCTTTTTGAGCACTGAGTCATTGGTTTGCTTTAAAAGCTGCCAGTGCCGCGTATGCTCGTTGCTAGTAAAGATGTATGGTGTAAGCACTCGCTGAGGAAAAAGCTATGTACAAGGCCGGAAATTATTTAGTAAGCCTAACTGCCGCGAAGCTTACATTCACTGACTATTAAAGGCATGCCTCAGCCATTCACAGTCCATCCCTCACTTTCAGAGCCATTGTGCAACGACTTGGCAGCAAGGATTGACTAAGCAACGTCTGCTACAACTATCACCCACTGCTCGGATGGGTACTGACTCAATAAAATCCACTTCGTACGACAAGCCGGTGGCGGTTAGTACCTAGCATATTTTCCGACCTTGGCCAAATTTAGAAGGTTGTCCAGATTGGAAACACCAAGTTGGTCTTCGAACATCCCTGCGGCAATTCATCGACACTTCTCTGACATCCCATTGGCTACGCAGGCATTTTTGCTACCTGTCCAGCAAGTGTTCTGTCTCACCCACAGCTAAGGCATGCAGGTGGTGCTCTTGTTCTGGTCGCCCAGCTATTCATCAGCATGAGGCTACTAACCATCCACCTCTTCAGGCTGGCTGCCAGCCTCGAAGCGCTTGTTTTTGGCAATATGGCTTGTTTGGGCCAAATTGCGTGTCGAAGCTCTTTTAATTGTGAGCGAAGCGAGCCTTTATTACTTTTGACTCCTGGTGAGAGAAGGGCCTATGGGCGCTTCCATGTTGTAATCACGGTGCCTATGTATTTCGAACTGTCCACCAGAAAACTGAGGAAAGCTCTCACACATTCATTTGAGGCATATTGGTTGTAGTGTAAAATGATAGCTAGCTAGAAAAGAAGCATTCTGATGGCTCTCAGGTCTCATTTTCCCTACATCTGGACGAATGAGAGTATACAAGCAGTTTCGGCCATGTACATTGGCTCGTAATTTGAACATGGCCAGGCTTGGGCCAGACAGATGTTGGGATAACTCTTTGCAAGCTCTCCCACGGCCTACTGCGTTTCTATATTCGTATTTTGGTGTATTTAGCGCACATTGAACGTGGTCGAACGAGGCTAACCTTCTCACAGGTATAAATACAGGGTTGAATCTGCTCAGTTGACCTAACATCCTCTCAACCGCTCACGTTCACCTCTCCTTTCCTGGCTTCCCTCTTGACCTCACCACTGCTGTCCTGTTCAACACGTGCAGCAGCAACGACCACCCCAACCGCCATTCTGACCACCACCACCACCACCACGGCAATATAAACACACATAGCACTGCTGTCATTTGTCACTTTGTCTCCTAAGCAGCAGGCTTATCGACAGTGCCACTTTCCCTCAGCATGGCACAACTGCCATAGAAAGTAGATGCAGATGAGTCTTCCTTTACCATGGTTGTGTGTGAATGTGAATTCATCTGTCGCAGCAGACCAACCATCCACTGTGCTGGCAGGTCCCCTGGTCCTCTGAGGTGCTACTGGCTGGCCTCTGTCTATCCTCGACATCCTCCTGGCTTTAGCAACTCTGACCATCTGATATCTTGGGGTCGACGCACTGGCTATCGTGCCGCTGTCATGGCACTCATTCACTCGAATCAGGCACTGGGCCTTGAGACTCTTGGTGATGACAGAGTAGTGCCCTATTAAAGACTTGAGCTTGGTCATGGCACCTCGCGCCTGCCCTGATGTACTCCCTGGTCTAAGAGCGTGTCTAATGAGGCCTACGTAATAGGGCGTTGCTATTGGAATTTATTGTTTCACCATGCATGGACACTCTTCCATTTCTTCTTTCCTTTCCTAAACACTGCACTGGTTGCGCAAGCACCTGATGTAATCCTATACAGTAGCTCAGTCAGCCACCTCGCACACCAGCTCGTTGGCTCCATTCTCAGTGCCTCAGTTCTTCTCCGCACATGAGACAGAGAACTGAGGTACGTTAGCTTCTTTGATAGACACTGTAGACCGTTTGCTGATGCGCCCGTAGCACTCTCGTTTTATTTCTGTCTGCTTAGGTTCACAACATAGTTCTTCTCCACACACGAGACAGAGAACTGAGCACTCTCATTTTATTTCTGTCTGCGTAGCTCGCGAGCCTAGTCTCTGACACATTTGAAAAGTTGCCACCACCATCATGGCACCTTGAGTTGATCAGAGACTTGCCTTGAGACATCTGGGAATGGCAAGGTCAGTGTTCAACCCTTGGGGCTCTCTTTGACTATGAGTATTTCTCAATCCGAGAGCGTGTCCATTGTCCTGGGGTCAATGTAATGGGCATAGCCACTGTTGTTGCCCGCCCTTGCCTTCATCAACCAGAGACTTGCCTCAGATCTCATGGCAACGCTGTGGAGAAGCCCAGCTTGGGGATTCAGGCATTCCACCTCGATGGATTCTTGGTTCAAGCACGTGTCCGTCACTATATTAGAGCTGATACAGCAAGTGCATCTGCCACTGTTAAGCTTTTTGCCATTGTTGACCAGAGAATTGCTTAAAACCTCTTGGTGGCTGACACTTGTGGTTCAGTTGTGTGCTGAGTACTATTCTCGGTATGCATACTGAGCCCTACAGCCTCTGTTTCAGACTGCATCTGCATGTATGGAATAGAGACTGGTGGGCAGTTAGAGCTCAGACCCTTAAAGCAGAGTTTCTGGGACTTTGTCACACAGGGAATCCTCTGAAGCTTTGGCTGCTCGTTCCTGAGAGAGGGCAAGTATCTTACGGATGCTTGTCCTGGTGCGAACCTTTCTGTAGTTCTCGGGATAAGTATATCTTGTGATGGCCTGTGATGAGCCAATCTCAAGGGGGAAACTAATGTGTGCCTTAAAAGTTCTCAAGCCTCGGCTGTTTCAAGCACTTGCATGTTGGAGTGTTTTCTCTTTACACATTTTCTTCGATATGGACTGTTTGTACGCAGACATAGGTCATATGTATTCTCAAAGTAGTACAGCTTAATGTCCACCCAAGTATATTACACAGGTTGCGCTAAATGTGATGTGTGATGCTCAAGGGGACTGTAGAAAAAATTCTTACCCAATGGTCCTTTTTTAGATGAGCTGTCAGACCCTCCCTCCTTCTCCCCTCCCTCTCTAAAGAGGAAGGTGCATGGGAACCTCTTGCCATTGTGATACATTAAGCGCCTGTTTACTACACTCCGCACTGCTTCAATTGCATTATTCCTAATGTTTGATATGTTGCTTATATCACTACAAATGCTTGCTACACAGGGACCTGGTGCAATGGCAGGGATATGAGATTGCTTTAATTCCATGTCAACCATTTTGTTTGGAGGATAGTGTGCAAAATCTGTCTGATCATATTCTTTTGAAGCCCAGATCATATTCAGAGTGAAATCATAAGACTCTTATCTTTGATAAGATGAGAGTAAGTGTGCGCTCCAACCCTGCCTCATGCAGCTGCTGGCACAACACTGGCATAGCATTGGCTGCCCAGGCTGGATCTGCTCACAAACATGATCAGATGGATTCCAGACACAATGCTGTAAATGCAGCCCAAAATCTGGAATCCCTCCTCAATAGCCGCAACAATCTGAAAGATTTTGAATTTCAGCCTTCTGGCCGGTTGCCTGTATAGTGTAGTATGCTAATAAAAAACATTGTGAAGATATCCTTTCCCAAACAGAATTGACTAGCAGCTGTGAAGAGCAAATATTAATTAAATCTCAAAGTTAGGTAGAGTACAACATCACTTCTGGCTTGGTAAGAGAGTTTTGAGTACACATTCCTTCCAAAATTACCATCTGAAGTCTCAAAACAAGGTATTTGATACTTTGAAAAATTTCTGTAAGGGGCCCGAGACCCCCTTCCCCCCCCCCCCTCTACCATGTTGGGCGCTTTGTCGGAAATTCCATATTTGGCTCATGAGCAGGCCGCCTCGAGACGCCCTCGGCATCTGCCTCACGAAGCCTCACAGACGCCAGTATGATCATGAGCGGCCGAGAGAAGGGCGCCCTGGCTCGAGTGGCTCGCGATGGCCTCAGGAGACCTGCATGCTTCCTCATGACCATCAAAGTGTTGCAGTAGAGGATGCTCCACTCTCAGCCGGACTATGTATGTATAATCGAATCGCTTTTTCAACATTAAAAGTAGCATTAAGGGCATTTTTAACATGTAATTTGCAAAGTGTGAAGTTGTGGACAAATGGTCAGTGTAGTGAGCTCAAGCACTACAACCTATGGATGCCCATTTGCTGATGGTTTTTGCGCTTGTGCTTCAACTTAACAGCTCATCCTACTAATAATACACCCCATCACTAGCAACCGGAGTGCAGGAACTCAGAAGTCCGCGAAAGGAGTGAGCACAGTGTAACTTTGCAGTTGCTGGAGAAATGCATAAGTGTGTGAAATGTGGATATAATTATGGTCATCACATGTATCCATATAGCTGCCTGGCGCGGTGGTTTTGGTGTGACAATAGTAGTGTACTTCACGCGCGTACAATAGTTGTTGGTTCGAATCCTGTAGTAGACACTCACATCAGTAGTCAAGTCAATATTCAGTAATTCGCGGTAACAACATAACGAAATGATGAGATAACTAAAATCTAAGTAAGCGAAGCAGTAACAAAGCGGCATGACACTGAAAATGTAAGTAAGCAAATTGTGATTGAAGCAACTACTACAGTAACAGTGATAAGACAGCCAGTGTAAGGTTGCTAAACAAGCTTTTGGCCGTCGCCCGTTATCTGATGATAGGCGCCCGTGATCATGGGCGGCTCGAGATGCGCTCATGACTGATTTCGCCTCGCTCGTGAGCCCGGTTCTGGCTCAGGGCCTCACGAGCGCTCACGGCTGCTCGGGAGTCTCCGAATATTTTTCCGACATTAGCCTGTGCAATCCCCTTGGTGATGCTAAGTCTCTGCTTGCGACACGGTGTTGTTCAGAGCTTCAGAGCAGTGGGCCGGGTCCCGAGTGGTGCCTAAGAGCTTCGATATGAGTTCGACATCCGGTTCACCGAGCAAGCCGGTCGCGGCACAGTCTTCCAGGGCGTCTAGGAGCTGATGATATGCAGGGTTTCGGTCCAGCCACTGTGCAGCGACATTCCGCGTCTGGCGGAACCACATGCTGCCGAGCCATGGATGTCGGTCCAGGAAACATCCGCCGTTCTTCAGCTTCTGCGAGACTGCGTATCGCGCCGCTGCCTCCATCTTTTGCAGAATCGCGTCCGTGGACGTCGGCGAGTCGGGGGCGTTGGCGTGATGCATGAGGAGCCACTCATTCGTGAGGACGGTGAAGATGTGCAAGTCCTCGAGGCCGCAATGTGTTATATCGCGGTAAAAGTACCTGAGAATGAGTGATGTGTAGTCAGTGAGGGCCATCCGTTGTCCAGAAATTACAGCTGTGCATAGTCAACAATCAGGGAAAGCAGTTCACGGATAATCAAATAGCTAGTCCACTTACCAAGGTGGCCTTCATCGTCTATCTCAACCTTCGCAATTCGACAGGCCAGTACAAGCGCCGATGACCGCAGACCAGGCAGTTCGGCTTCAAGCAAATCCTTAGTTGGGCCTTCGCTGAGCAGATCACGCACTCCGTCGAGATGCCAGTCTGTGACGTTCGTAGAGCGAGTGGTGAAGACGCTACCCAGCGTACAGAGCAGCTCAATGACTCGTCGGCCGAACGCTGACCCGTGACTTGCACTGTTGGTATCGTTGAATAGGGTCGGCAAGTCGCCGACTGCTGCTCTGAGGTCCGCAGCGATGAGGTAGCCGAGGACCGAAGCATGCTCGAGAGGAATCTTCAAGTTGAACCCGTCGAACTGGAACCGTTGTCTGATTCTCGAAACGTGCCACTGTTTCCCGAAGCCTTCGACGTCCTGACTTGCCCACATGGCGCGGATGCTCTGGCGAACCGTGTTGACGACAAGGTGGATGTCGTTCGGCGGCTGAAGCGTACGATCTGGTGGTAGCAGTTCATCCCACTGAAGAGAGCGCAGTATGCACCAGTCCGTGACGTTTTTGACCCCTTGCGTCTGTGCGTGGTCAGGTAACTTGACGTGAATGCTTTCCATACTGCGAGCAATGTTGGCGTGCACCCTCATATCCTGGGAAGCTCTGTGGACCCACGAAAGTGCGCGGAAGAGAGGTGCCGTCTCGGTGACATCCTGAAGGGCTGAGATAACAGTTGAATGGAGGATATGGGTAGGGCGCGGCTGAGAGATAAAAGCGCCGTCTTCATTCAGGCCTACTTGCTCTTGAGCGAGAGCATGCTCCATTGCATGTCGTGCAGCCGGTGCGGGCTCCTGCCAATGATAATCATGCACGATGCGTATATTCCGCTGGTCGCGCTGCCTCCAGTTTCTCGGTCTCGAGGGCCACCGCACGTCGACCAAAGGATGCCGAAAGAGTCGATAGCGCGCGTTCTTGGCGTATTCTCTGCAGAGCTGCCAGCAGAATAAGGCGCAGTCGTAGAGAAGGTATGACAGTGTAACGCATGCCCACGCCGTTGGGGACTTGTACGGACACCGTCGACAGAACACCGGAAGGACTGTAAACGCACACACAACTCCCAACAGAAGGGCTACCATTACAGTCACGGCAGTCGCCACCACCGCATCGAGGGTCCACAGCAGGATGACAATCCCAACCAGGAAGAATATCATAGCGACCTCCAATAGTGCAGGGATAGACATGATCGTCGCGGCAACGTGCCAAGCCTCCCAGTCTTCAAAGAGGATTTGACGAACAAGGACATTCTCCCGCGCGGTGTCCAATGTCGAGCACCACTGCATGTATTCGCGAAGCCACTGCTTTGCGAGGATGCCGAAGAGGGCGGCGGCCAGGCTCAGGACCAGGCTCATGAAGAAAAGAACGTTGATCCATCGTGCAGAGGTAGCAGGGGTGAAGGTGGTAGAGGAGTCGAGTGAACTGTTGGGGCTCGCTGGACGAAATGTCGACGTGCCTAGGTGAGAGGAGATGCCAGCGAGAAGGTCGTTCGTGATCTGAGCTTGATCTTCTTGGAGCATGGGGAATGTTTCGACAACAAAGGCGGTAAGCACGGCGGAAAACAGACCAGCCTTTATTCCGTTTGTTGCGTTTGAATGTCATTCGACTAATATGAGGGCAATAAGGGACTCACAAAGACGAGTAGCGTATCAATGTCATCAGCATAATCCTTCACCATTCCTGAGTCGTGACTATGAAGGTACTCCTGGATAGCAGCCCACCCAGTTGAAGCCTTTGCCGGCACATGCTACGACTTCTACTTTAGGCTCTGTTTATCGGGAATTTTGAGACGACTTACAGAGCTTGGGCAAGATTGCTTCTCATGCTTGCCTTCCAGATTTGCCATGGAGGCCAGAACTTCCGGTACGTTATTAAGCAATTATTATTAAGTCCCACAAGAGCCTGTAGGCCTGGAAGTCGGAGCAAGTGGGCGTTGAAGACGAAGATTCATGATGAAGTTACGCAGGAGGTCGTCCTGCAGAGTGCAAAGCCAGAGAGCGCCGCGCGGCCATCAAAGCGTCGCTTATGGGCAGTAGTATCTTCTATTTCTGATCGCCGCTCACGGCCACGCTGCACCGCCGGCGCTACGGAACGTCGCTCTCGACGACGCTGTCGGAACTGGAAGCGTTGGACATCGGCATGCCGCATGCGCAGCGGTCGGTCTCAAACCTCTGACTTTGCAGTCTCCGTTTGCTGTTTAGTCGTTCTCGAAGATCCCGAAAATGCTGTGGAGAAGCTCATTTACCTTTACTACCTTCGACTCAAGACTCGCCGTTTAGAAGCTAATAATCGCGATTCACTGATCATCTGCCAGTGTGACCTTGTACGTGCATATGTTTCGTCGGGTTTGAGAACCCAGTACTTACCAATGTTACCATCAGCACCAGTCAAAGAAGTGGCGGACAGTTTCGGATCTCTCAGCTCGCGGACGTTATGTAAGTTCTACCATTTGCGCTTCACTGTGAGAAATACTTATTAAGCTCTCATACTGTGCCTAGAGCGAGACGCTGTCTGTGTGTCCCCAAGGAGCGTTCTACGTACTCTAGGCCGTATCATGAGGACATGAGAGCCTGCGTGGTCGCGTATCTTCCCAAACTATCCATATCAACAGAGCACCAAGCAAAGAACGGAGCAGTCATGACACCGATGCGCGGCACGGACCACACATTTCGCCTGCTGTCGCAGTCAGGGGCTGGCCTGCGGACACGACTGCGTTATAGGGCTCGGAGAAGTCGTCGCACACCGACATCAATGCATATCGCATGTTTCGTCTCCATCATTCGGCGCGAGCTTTCAGCAAGCAAATCACCGTTGATCAACGTCGATCCATTGGGCGGCCTTTGGTGGCGTCAGCATGATCTGCCATAATACGCGCACGTACCTGGAAAACACCGCGCCGTATTTAACAGTGAGTTGTTCGGCAACAATCGCGCTCTGTGGCTCACGACTTCCGACTCTCGCTGTCATGTCCTCCACAGATGAACTTGATCCAGCAGTGGTCTCCCAGTAGTACGTATATTCTGCCCTGCCACTGCACAACAGTCGAACGACTACTGAGTTCTGCTCTCAGTCTACTCTCTGAATACGTCCAGACGGGTGCAGCGGGTGAGTCCACAGACTTTTTGCACAGTTCATACTTGAGTTTGACCGTACATCGTAGCTCTAGTGTTCTATGAATATCTCATCACGATTCCTGGCGAAGTCAGCTCAGTATGGCAGCAGAAGTTCTCAGGCGTGTCGGTACTGCTCGTTTCGACGCGGTGGGCGATCCTTGCCGAGACCATCTTGCAGTTGATACCGGCCGCAGCAGACGTAAGTACTCTGGAGCGACTAGCGAAAGATCTCTTTGAACCGACTTCTTTCGTAGAAGTGAGTTGTGCACATTAATGTGTCAAGCTAAAGCTCATGAGAGCTCCCATTCAGCTGTAAACCCATCCTCATAATGATGCAAGTGTGCGTACAACTTGGGACCATCCAGGCAGCGCGTACGTCATTCCTCCATCTTGATCTGTTCAAACCGTTCTCATGATCAGTGAAGTATTCTCCGCCCTGCGAGTCTCTGCCATTTGGAACAGGAATGTCCCACTGTTTCTACTGGTTTTGGTTCTTGGGCTAGTGCCACTCGGTACAAACATTGTGAGTAAACCTCCCACATGTATATCGAGCCGTGTCGACTAACACACAATGTACACGTGCAGTTCACGCTAGCCGTCTCGGAATATCCCTTCTTACCAGCACCGTTCGCAATATGCTTCCAATCAGCCAATATATCCGACGACCTCTTTAATACGTACGCGGTACCACTGTGCTTTGTATTTGACCACGTTCTCACCCTTTTTTGCGCGATCAGGCGTAAGTTTCGCACCTCCAGGAGGGGTTACCTGGTTTAGGCTAACTAAATTCTTCGTCAGTCGTGTACGTCACGCGGATACCTCTCATAGCCAGTGACCTTTGGTCCTCGCTTTAACGTGGATCAAGACTGCAGGGACTCTACGTGAGGCACGACGGCTGAACGTTTCGGTCAGTATCGCCACATGCCCGCTCCGTGATGGTGAGTTCAGCGGTATGCCGCATTATCAGGTGCTGATTTGCGCTTCTGTGCAGGCACCATATTCTTCATTATCCTCCTCGTTCTGAACCTGGGGCAGATACTTACAAGGATGGGAGTACGTGCCTACGACGGTTTTGTCCCTCGTTAATATATTAACTAGAACATCATAACAGATCGCTGCTCCCGTATCGGCATTTGTGGACGTTATGGTAAGCTCGTGTATTTTAGCCGTAACAAGTCCCTTGAATTCAGCACAATATATCCAGCCACCGCTCCTCATATCTCGCTTCATCATAAATCTCCGGCAGGCAGCGCAGTCGGGCATTGCCTTCGACGCTACAAGCACGCTTTGGAAGCAGTCTCAGTTCTCCGTCCCTGGATTCCGAGTACCCACCGACATCATCGGGAATATGGGGAGACGCTGCAGAATGACCAAGAAGACTATGAGGACTTCGAGACCGAGCATACTCATTCTGCCGCAGAGACCGGTGACGCCGTGAGTTTGTCATTAGCCATTAGTTCGCAGTTGTTCACATCAACTCATGACAGAGCCACCCAGCGGATTGCCCGCTAGACGCACACCAGCATACTGTGTAGTGCGTAGCTGGAGAGGTGTGACATGCGACCCTCTCACGTTATACGTAGGCG